>WEIB01000472.1:0-36477 GCA_015476505.1 Urochloa ruziziensis
ATGGATTTGGGTTTGGGGAGTGGCAGAGTTCGACGGAATTCCGGATGTAGAGGAGGCCACTGGCGGTCGCGGGGACGGAGAGGCGCGATGGCGAGGGCGCCGCCGGCCGGGTGGCAGTTGAGGGCGGCGATGGCGTCTGGAGGAAGAAGATGATGAACGTCAACGCTGTCATAAAAAAAGAGGGGGACCGAGAGATGACATGCTACCTACAAGATCCTCGTTGTGGCCTCCACCGTCGCCCGCCGCCCGTCCGCACGCTAACCTTGCTATTCCCCTCCCGCGCCGCCGTCGGCCCAACCGCCGTCCCCCACCGCCTGGTCGGTGGCACCCTCGCCACCCGGCCCTCCGTCGGCCGCCCACCACCTCCGCCGAGCCGCCGGCCGCCCCCAACCCCTTCTAAAGCCGACTGATGTGTTTCTCCTCCAACCCCGAACCCTAATCGTGGCGGCGGCGGCGCGCCCGGCTCCACATGTCATAGGCTACGTGCAATAGGGGTGCTACGTAAGTGCAGTTTTAACACATCATTCGCGACATCTGCCTGTATTTGCTTTGTCCTGTTCGTTTCATTAGGTTGGGCTGAAATATCTGAGAGAAGAATAATTCACTTACCTCAACGGTGTCCGACCTGAACGGGATCTATCAGATGGAGCTAAACTATTAACTATATGGCGCAATGGCCCCATGAAGATCACGCGTTAAATTCTCGTCAAAACAAAATCAAACCTTTATTAGATGCATTGGTGCATAATCCTTATCTTTTCTTTTATTAGTGGGCCTCAAACGTATCTCTACAACTAAAACGTCCAAGAAGTGGATCGTTCGTCGTGCGACCCGGGCCTCGTCGCTCCATCGTCGCCGTTTTTACGATACGCGCGCCCTCCAGACGTCTTCGCAGCCCTCCGATCTCAAAACCAAGCGCTCGCTTCCTCCCCTCCCTTCGTGTCCTATCGTGGATCTTCGCGTCGCCTACCCGCACCGTCGAATCCCCTCTTAGATCATCCGAGACCGTGTGATCTTCGTGTCTCCCATACCGCACCCCCACGCCTCAAAACCCTAAACCCCACTTTTCACATTCACAGCAACCAACGCCCTGCCATCGCGTAGGGTTTGGACCCCCGTCGTACTGACGGAGGCCATCGGCGGCGATCTTGCCGCCTCCCCGCGGACGCCTCACCTCCCTGTCTCACGCCCTCCCCACCGTCCGCCTCCCCAGACTCACGCCCTAGACCCTCTGCAGGCACCATCGCCATCTTCTTCCCCGCCGCCATCGCCGTCCCAGGCACAATCACGCTCGTCTCCATCCAAGAAATCGGCGCCACCGTTGCCATCGCCTTCTTCTTCCCCGCCTTCATCGCTGTACCCGCTTCAATCGTCATCCAAGACGCCATCATGGTCATTGCCATCCGTGTTCAGGTGGCCCCGCCGGCGACAACACCATCTACGTCAGACTCTTCCGCTGCGCCACCTTCTGTCGCCTGGCCGCTTTCACGTTCCAGCTCGAATGTCATGGTCATCGCCTGGATAAAACAATTAACAAATTGGTAAGTGAACTTAGCCTCTTGTTGTTCGCCAGGTTATTTCCCTGTCAATACTTCTACGAGTGCCTCCTGTTATGGTAACAGTTCATTCTCAAAACACATATCAAATTGACGTAGCAACACATGTACTGTAACTTTTGAAAACTTTGTTGAATGGTACATATATGTGTTTTCTGCTGGTTTTAGGATGGGAGGACTACATGATCCATGTCCTTATGTTGGTACCTACATCACGAAGTTTTCCTGCAATAGCTCATTAGGTGAAAAAAAAAATTGGTTTCAGGACAGCACGCTGACCACAGTCTGAAAAAGAAAACGTCTCTACCTGATATTGACCATCACAATTAAGCCAGGGACATTAATCGGCTTCAATAATCTTTCACATGTTTCTTAATGTATATTAATTTTATAGTTATAGATAGATAATAACATTAAAATGACAACGTGCAAGCCCCTCTGAAAACAAATAAAACAATGCCTATGATTCGGTAGTGCATTGCACATTCAAGCTGGCATAATATGTGTGTATTGCCTTGGTGATAACAGTGCATGTCTAAACACAGGCAAGCCAGATTGCAGTACCTAGGAAATTAAGGCTATGTTCTAATCTTAACATCATAAATCCCAAATGGAAGGTTCTATGGTTAATTGTTCTCTTTCAAAATATTTTGACATCCATTTAAAGAATATGACCAATTAGATCAATCAGCAATGCCAGTCTCATCATATCATGCCCTCTTCTATGCATATCCAAGAACGGAAATCACCTTCTGGAGGTACAGTTCAAAAAATAGAAGCAGCAGAAAAATCACCTCAGAATGAAACTCCACATCCCAATCATGCCAGCATTCCAAGTCTTCATGGGGCATGTGAAGGAGCAGTGGCATCACCTTTCTCCTGGCAGCAACACAGTCCACTCCTCAATTGATCTTGTGAGTGCCCATCTACAACATGCCTACATGATCATGATTATTTGATAAAGGTTTTGTGTTTTTTGAGTGGTAGGTGTCTTGTGCTTGGAGCAATATACCTGGGGATCAACCTGATGTCCTCCGCAACGATTGAGATGTTAGTGACAAGTCCACTCTGTAAAGTAAAATTACTTTCACTGATCATTTGTTCTATTTTAACAACCTGCTTTTGGTGTGCTCAACCAATGGAGAACTATGGCATCAGATAAAGGCATCATTCTGAATGGAAATCTATATCAACAAGTGAAAATGTCACACTGAGCATGCCTCTGACCACACCCATGGCCTCCGAGTAGTGAAATTCAGAGTTCCTTGGTGTTTTCTATAGTCTCAAAGAAAAGAGCAAAAACAATTCAAGTTTACAATTCTCATAATTCTAAGGTGTCATTTTCTTAATGCTGCCTGGTTCTTGTTCATAAATTCCTCTCATCCCTATCTATCTAGCCACCTCCATTTTAGTCCTTTTGACTGAATGTTTGCAGTCCAAATATAGTGGCACAATACTACATGTTAAAATAAAAATGAGATCCTACGAATAAGCACTTGGAGAGTAGTACAGTATATCAACTTTACATTATCGACAATCACCTCAATGCAATGTCTAGATAGATAAAGGAAGCGCTTAGACATCAACCTGAGCTGTTTGAAAGAAGATGATTATTGAATTAGGATCAACCCAATGCAGTGTCTACATTAGAAAATTTCTAAAATTTTAGACATGTCTGCATTAGAAGATAAAGAAATCAAAATCAAACATGGTGATTCCCTACCAGGTGTCTTGCCAGTTGAAAGAGGAAAAAGTGTACTGATTGTCTACAGTAGAGTATACTGAGATCAAGAAGCAAAGACATGTACTAATTTAACTCCAACAAATACCTTCTGCATGAGGAAGCCAGCAACAGCAGACTCCAAATACTTGGTAACTCCCTCTGTTGAAGCATGGGCTCTGTGTGCCGTAAAGAGATAATTAGGAAGTTGAGCTTAAAAACCAACATGGGGGAACAAAAAATTGTTCAGAGTATAAAGTATCAAGTGTCTTAAGCTATACCATTTAGTTTATAATGGAAACTTTCATTTCGCAAGGTTTTATAAAACTAAAGACCACAAGCACAATGTTACGGAGATGGCTTTGAATTTTGATTAATTAAGATAATTGCCAAACAATTTGTTACAATGAATATACAATTAAGAAAATGAGAACATCCAATTTTAAAAGATTCAGTTGGCAGCATGCACCACTATCAGTTCAAGTTTCCCTTTTCTCGGTGAAACCATCACCATGCCTATTACTGCAACCAAAATGAGAGATAAATTTCAAGTAATCACCTTTTCACAGATGAGTGAGATGGCTTTGGAAGTGTGGATTTTGATTTTTTTTATTAGCAAACAAATTGTGATAGTGTATAATTATCAGAAACAAAATTTAAGTTGCTCTTGTATCTAGAAGTTCAGAACCAATGCCCATACGCTCCATTCTTTCTTAGATTGCACATCAAAAACAAATATTTATTTTTTCTACATGAGTTGAAATACTAATACCTCAAACTCTCATGGGCTGAAGAGGAGCCAAGCAAGAGTGCTCAACCCTCATGGGTTGGAGTGGAGCCGGAGTCCGCAAGTCGATTCGAGCGGAGGGAAGGTCGATTCGGCCACCACGGGAGATGGAGGCGCAGCTCGCCCGCCTTGACGGTAACTGGAGCCACACCTCGCCCCTGCGCCGGCCACCGGAGCTCGCGGATGGCCCCGTCCCGCCTGCCGCAGCTCGCCCTGCCAGGTGCGGCTGCCGGAGCTCGCAGATGGCCCTGCCCCACCGGACGCAGCTTGCCCTGCATGCGCGGCCGGAGCCGGCCCCGCCCGCCAGCTGTCGGAGCCGTAGCTCGCCCCACACGCGCGGCCGCCGGAGCCCGTGCTTGCCTTGCGCGCTGTTGAGCCATAGGAGCGCTGTGCTCGCCTCACGCGCACAGCCGCTGGTGGCCTGGAGCTGAGCCGTGCTCGATTTGCTCGCAGTCCCTGGTCCTCCTCCTGCCGCGCCCCTTCTCGTGTGCCGCCGCACCCCTGCTCCTCCTCCTGCCGGATCTGCAGAAGAGGACCAGCCGCCGGAGGAGCAGCGCCGGCGCGGTGGAGTTGCAGGGATGGGCGGCGGCGGGAGCAAGGAGGGGAGGGGGCGACGGTGGTAGCGAGGGAGGGAGTGGGTGCGGCACGTGCGGAAAAAACGTTCGGGAGAGCGTTGGTGGCTGGCGGATAAGGTGGAGAGGGGAAGAAAAAAAATAAAAAAAAAGAAAAAGGTGTGGGTCCCATAGCTGGTAGTTGGTATAGAGATGAGAGATAACGGTTGACGAGTGCGGGAGAATTTAACTCCACCATTTGGTGCTTCTGTGTTAGTACAATACATGACCGTACTCTTGTAATGTAGGAATTCTGGCTTCAGTTCATGGCCACTAACTATTTGACGAAATGCCAATAACATATTGGAAATACTTTGTTCCTAATATACATGACCGAACTCATGAATGCAAGTTAATTTCAGAAACTTTATTTTTTATTAAAAATCACTTTAATATTAGTACTTATTTTCACAGTATTGTATTTTATTGTGCGATCTGTGTACCTTTAGTATAAAGTTTTATTATCCCGTAGCAACGCACGGGCATGATGCTAGTTTCATATAATCATAAGAACTAATCAACTACACTACACTAGATCTTATCCTATACGAATCCAACTGAACAACAAAATATACATTCTTTTCCTACCATAAATTCATAATCCAAAGCTAGCCACGTTTGTTTTCATAGAATTTGTCCATCACCCTTTTAAGTACTCATAAAATCACAAGTATGTTTTAACGTCCGTCCTCATAGCTATATTGTCGCACACTTACGCTTCTCCTTTCTGCCACCTCCATAAATAGATGGCTAGATAGGTCACCCAGCACTAACACGACACTAGCCCGATTTAGCCTGGCCCGGCTAGGCCCGACACTATCATACTCGATGGCTTTCTCATCCCAGGCTAGGCCGGGATGGATAATCGTGTTGAACTATCAGTCCAGGCCTAGGCCTGGGCTACGCCCAAACGGACTGGCATGATGGCCCGATTAGCCTATCGTGCTAATCCAGTTTGAGTATCTTGCCCTAACCCACATAGACCTCGTCGTTATCGCTAATGCCATGCAGGAGGGCTACAAAGGCCACCTCAACGTCGTCGCTGCTGCCACAGAGGAGGGAAACATTGTGGAGGAGCGCCACAGGAGCCACCTCACTTCCATCACCGACGCCGTGTAGGAGGGACCTACCTCGCTGTCGTCGCTGACTCATTACATAGGGAAAGAAAATCCTTGCAAACACCACGGTGTCGAGGCAGAGGCGCCTATGGTGGACCTCGTGATGGAGATGGACCGCTCACGCGAGATCCACCACCTTTTACACCCTCCTACGGCGGCGGCCGCCGCCTCTGAAGGCGCATGAGCGTGAGGATGAGCAGGACAACGACGCCTACCGCCTGCACGGTGGAGGCCGCGAGCATAGGCCCGTGCCGAAAGCTCCTATCGCGGCTAGCGAAAGGGGGAGCCAACGGATTTGTCGATGCGGAGCTGCTCCCATTTGCGGTAGGGGAATGGGCGGGCGTGGAGGGCGAGGATGCGCGCTAAGGATGGTCCCATTTATAACGAGTATACATATTTTCTATATGTATTGACGGTAGCCACGCCCAGACACCGTACTATAGTTTATTACAAATCAATATCAAACTTAAACCGACGCACACGTTCAGAGAAAGAAACACAAATGTGACCTGAAAATAAAATCTGAGCACACATAAATATATCAAAAGAAAAAGAATCAAAATAAAGCTTCCAAGTAAAAAGCACACGCCGTATTTTCATAAAGCACCGACTAGTAGAATTCTAAACTAAGTAGCATTCTCATATTGGTACACCGCCTAATCACAAAATATTATAATACAAGATATAACTATCACAACGAGATAAAGCAACCACAAACGTCTGACCAAATTTGACACGTGTGTACCAAGGGTAGTTTCATTGGTAGTAGAGTTGTAGACTTCTCTTTTCCGAAGAATTTGTCCTATTTTCTTCAATGCTTCTTTCCGTGGCATAGTGTACAATGGACTCATTACAAATACCAAATGCATGCTTCGATGCTTGCACATATAGAAGTAACCAGATTTTATACGCCGATCTTTATACCTTGCAAGAGCTTTGCGAAGAATAGCAAATGAATTTTTGATGCTTTCTTTGTGTTCCTTGTAGGCTTCCCAACTAAGCATGCCTTTTCCTTTCAAGCAAACATATCTTCCTGAAGCTTTTCTTGCGTCGAGGCGCAACATCAATTCACGGTACAAGTATGTGTATTTGATCATAACCCTTCGCTTCAAATTAGTAATACCATATTCATCATGACGACACAGTATCATTGCATGTTTGGTTCTGACCCTTCTGGATACCTTGCCCGTACCATGCAACAAATCGTGGATTTTGGATGTCAGGGGTTGGATGTCCCTCAATCTTTTTGGCCCAATAATAAATTGGATTTTTCCCAATCTCTGTGTTCTCCTGCATACATTAGAACATAGAAACCATTATGATTGAACGGCTAAATTGAGGTGCTCTAGGTACCTAAAGATAAAAAAAAACACAATATAGTGGCATGAAAAGTTGGTGCACATTCTTAAGAAAATATTTTATAAGGAAGTTTATTAAAAGTGATTAGCATAAAATATATTAAACTGGGTTGCAAGTTTTTTTTCCCCTCACAAAACACTACTGCTTTTCAGCGCAGCGCATATTTTTTCCCTCACAAAACATTATTGCATTTAGCATAGCGCAACGAAAATCAACAGACTTTTCAGCGCAACGCAGCGAAGCGAACATGGTAAGCTTAAATAAGAGCAATTATCTATTAGCATATATTAAACACCATGTGTAAAATTAAGCATCCAATTCTTTCTAAAAAGCACGTGATGCATATGCTAAGCACCTTCTCTAAGCATCACTCCGGTTACTCATGCACGAGCTGATAGGTGCCCAAATTAAACGGGGTAAGCGTGAAGGGCCCACCGTTCCGTAAAAAGGGCGAGGATGAGACGTTCAAAACAATGCATCGAGAATCACATGTGACATGTACGCACCTGTGACTATTGGATTCCATGCGAGCGCCGAGTCGCCGTAACAGAAGTTGCCCGATCGAGTAGTCGAGCGCCGAGTCGCTGTAATAGAAATTCCACAATCGAGTAGTCGAGAGAATTCGATGATTTTTATATTTTTTAAAGAGCCGGTGCCCCTTAGGGTTTGTTGAAGGGACGTGCCCTGCCTCACCTGCCTGCTAAATAGGAATTGATACTAGAAGTCCTTTCCCTTAATTTTTTTATAAGCTACTAATCCTTTTGGAACTCCTATAGTAGGTAGCCGCCACACACTCGTGATGAATCGTGATCCTCCAAACAGAAAAATTAGTGAGCCTTGCCATATCTTTCTCCTGTCGCAGAATAGCTCATGGGCCGCTAATGCATACTCCGTACGTGCGTGGGCCGGCCTGCGGGAGGAGGACAGATTCTTTTTTTTTTTTCCACGGCGCAGAAAAAGCGGAGCGATCCGAGCGGACGTGAGCGACAAGCTAGAATTGTGGGGACGGGTGGAAGAGGATAAGGTGCGCCGTAGTATGTATGTAATTCGTATACGCGGAGTATGTATGCAGTTCGTAATACTACAGAATATGCACAAATAATGAATTACGTGCGCGGATCTCAAGGAGTGTTTCCTCCTCTCTGTCTCTCTCTCCTGAGCCAACGGTTCCGGTAGAGCGTCCCGAGGACGTATGCATTGCTTGTTTTGCTTACCTTATCATCATCACAACAGAAAACAACGAATAAGGATGTGCAAGTTCGCATGCATTAATCACCATGATTCAACAGGTCTCAAAATGATAAACCTACGAGACCCAAAAAGGTTCAGATAGGCACACAGGAATACAGGATCAAATAGGTTCACTTAGGCACACACAGTATACTATCTTCCTTTACTCCGCCGCAACAACAGCAGCGACGTTGCCCTCCTCTGGCTGCACCGCCGCTGGCGCGGCGTCATTGCCCAAGGCATCGGGGAGCAACGGGACGGGTGCGGGGGCGGGTGCGGGGGCGGGCTGGAGCACGGGGGCTGGCGGGAGCACGGGTGTGGGATCTGCCGACGCGGCGGCAAAGCGGGCGTCCATCAAGCGCACGCCGTTCATGGTGGCGAGGGCACTCTTCCGGGCGCGGCGGGTGCGGACGCCGCCAGGCCCGCTGATGCGCGGCATCTTTGGTTGAGCTTCACATAAGAAAAATTGTATGAGTGTATAAAATAAAATTTTAATAGAAGTCATTCAAAACAAAACCTTGACCAAACCGCAAACAAAAGTGATGACCACGTTATTATCACCACATATAACATATGACAGAACCAACATCATAGGCAAGAGAATACTATTAGCAAAAGTCATAGCAAAGCTCACAATGTGGCTGAAAATGTTCAACATTCATTATTTTCTAGCACTGGTAATTCAAGTTGCCTACAAACTAGCTGTACAATCTAAACAAATTGAATTCCAGCACCTGCACAACACCCTTAACAAGAAGTAATGGTAACAGACAAGAACAAACAGCACACAGCCTTGCAATTGCAGGCATCATCTACTCACATCAAGAAGTGACAACCCTTCAACATAGAGACCAATGGGGGAAAGAGGAAAAAAGGCAGTTTGCACTTTGCAGCGGATGCTGGCACCCAACAACAAGAACAATCAGACATTGTTGATCAAATCAAATCCAATAACAAATCACAATCCAGAAGCACACTACAGTTTATAAATCAGCTTCCTTCTTGCTAAAAATAAATTATGTATGATGCATTAAGCACTAAGTTAACTATGTCAACTCCCTTGATAAATCAGCAAACATTTCTGACAGGAAGGAGGTACGTAGCGATGTGCCACTGCACAACACCCTTCACAAGAAGTTATAGTAACAGACAAGAAGACGCACCACACAGCCTTGCAATTGCAAGCATGATCTACTCGTTCAGTAAGTAAGCCACATCAAGAAATGGCATGGTGGCACCCAACAACAAAAACAATCAGATGTCGTTGATCAAAGAAAATCCAAGAACGATCAAATCTAACAGCATGCTACAGCTGATAAATCAGCTTACTTCCTTCCTTATACATAAGGTAGTCGCTCCTATAGCATATTAAAGTCTTAGATGAAGGGGCATCCAAAGAAATGAACTACACATCAGTACGGAAAGTAATCTATTTCGACCTTAAGAACCACTGTTATTTAGGACAGATTACTGATGAAAAAAACTACAACATAATAAATAACACACACAGCAAAAAAACAGATGATGAAATACAATAATAAAGATATATAAAGCATTGATGAAATGCAAACATGAGCTACGTCAAGAAAATTTTAGGAATCGAACCAGCTGACATCAATTTGCAGATAAAAAGATACTATAAAGGTTCATTAGTAATTGCATTCTGTTGTATGCAAAATTAGGATTCCATCAGAGAAAAACAGCCATAAATACTTATAAGCTGTTGTTTGCAATGCTCTATGCAGGATGTAACTTAGGCTTGCGAACAAGACCCTTGGATGCATTCCAGGACAATTGTATAATCTGGAAGAAGTGACAACTTTCAAGAATGCACTTACGAAAGTTCTGCACCTAAGATCTATATAACAAAATAACCCGCAAGTGAACTGAGATTTTGTGATAACAATCTACAAAATTTCAAGTAGCAAATTTCAATGCGCGTGAAGATGTTCGACTTGCATGAATTTCGAGGACTGGTACTTCAATTTGCCCAATTACAAACTAGTCCTACAGGCACTGTCTTAATGAAATGAAGTCAAGCAACAAGCACTCTGCCTTGCAAACATTTCTGACAGGAAGGAGGTACATAGTGATGTGCCACTGCACAACACCCTTCACAAGAAGTTATAGTAACAGACAAGGACACACACCACACAGCCTTGCAATTGCAAGCATGATCTATTCGTTCAGTAAGTAAGCCACATCAGAAAATGGTAACCCTTCAACATACAGAAACCAAAGTGGGAAAGAGAGAAAAGGCAGTTTGCACTTTGCAGCGCGTGCTGGCACCCAACAACAAGAACAATCAGACGTCGTTGATCAAAGCAAAATCAAGAGACAGAGATCTGACCGATCTAAAACAGGGGTTCAGGGGACAAAGAAAGGAAACAGTTAAAGGAGATAGGCAGAGACCATGTCGGCCGCACGCACAGTACTATCCTCGAGAAGATCAACAGAAAACAAGGTGGTTCAACTCCACACGATTCTTAAAACCCTAAGACCACATAAACAAACAGCGATCTCTCAAACATACGGCGCATAAATGGATATACCAAAGCAACAAAACAAAATCAAGAGAGATCCGAGCAGATTTATCTACGAGTTTTGATGCACATAAGCGGTAGCACGAACGACAGGCTAATATGAGAGGAATTACGAAACCGGTGACGAGAAGAAGACGACATAAATTTCGAGGAAAGGCGAACAGGGATCACCAGGCCATGAATCCGCAGTGCTCCTTATTCGCCTTCTCTCCGAATAAGCGACCACGAAAAGCAACAGCAAAATGAACAGGAACGCGAGGTGTCCCGCTAGCCCCCTCAACCCTCCTCCACCATCACAAAACCCACCGCGAAAGCAAAACCAGTAACGGCAACACCATCACCAAGCAACAAAAACACGGAGGAACACCTCACAACAACAAGACCAAAATCCGCGGGCCAAAATCTCTCAAGGTTTCGCGAACCGAAAAGCACCAGCACATCGAGAACGCAATCCGCCCCACGACGAGGAGAAGCAGCAGCAACATTCAAAACAACACATCGTATACATGCACGGGAGCGAGACTAATTCGTGCGCAAGAGAAGAGGAGGAGAAGTCTTACCGGCTTGGAGAGGGGAGGAGCAGGAGGTGGTCGAAGGGAACTTCCGATTGAAAGCAGCTCGCCAAAACACTGCAACCAATTATCAACTTACGGGTCACAGATGAACAGATAAAAAGCTAGGCGAAGAGAGGAGGGGAGGAAGAGAGGAGGGGAGGAAGGAGTAGGGATTAATCTCACCTTCCCTGGCGATCCTCGCAGGAGAGAGAAAGGCGAGGAGAGGAGAGGGAGGGAGAGAATGCGGTCGTCTTCCATGCAAGGGAAGGGAGAGGGGCACTTATACCCAGCGGCACCCACTCCACGCCTGGAAAGCTCGTTTGATTCGTCTCGCTTGTGTGGGCTCGAGCTTGGGCTCGGGCTTGGGCTCGGGTCCGTGTCGCGCGGGCCCGGCCAAGATCACGCCGCGCGCGCGGTGTTTTTGCCTTTACCGCCTTGTCTTGTCCTGCCCAATCAGGAAGGCGGTTTAGAAACTAATCCAGATTCCAGAGCCATCAATACTTAATTAATCTACACTACAGAGTTAAAGCAATTAGCAAGACGTGCAATAACTACATAAAAAGTGGTTCAGTAATTAATCCTGTTCGCTAATCAGCAATTAATCATATGACAAGATGGATTAAAGCGTGGTGAATTCCACGCTGACGTCACGCAGTCACGCTTCTTTCTTGGAGGCCACTTCTCTGTCTGTGTGTTTACAGCGGCCTGCTTTTTGACCGAGACAGCTGTAGCACACTCCCCTCCCCCATTTACATGCTTTTGGTTTATTTTCCGGGCAGAATATTCTAGAACCAGGGGAAAATTTCTCGTGGCACCAAAGCGAGGTTTGCTAGGCCGATTTCAAATTCGTTGCAGATCTAACTTGGTGGCATCAAATTGTTAGGACAAACAGCAATTAAACCTACCAGACCAATGGCATTGTGAAGAACAGTGTTCAGATTATCAAATTGGCATGGCTCTGGTGAAATATTGAAATCAGGGTGTGGCTTTTAATGATTGGCAGAGATGGCAAAGGTAAACGGAACAAGAAACTGGAAAGCATAAATCAGCGAGAGAAATTCGATCTCTCGAGGTGATCTGGATTTGGTGTAGGAGCAGTACCTGATTGCTGCTTGCGGCCCCCGATTCCCCGCACGCCGGCACGTGTGGTGCGGATGCGGCGTGCACGAGGCGAGACGCGGCGGAGTTCCGGGCGGAAGCACACGAGCGCCAAAGCGAGCTGCCCGACTGGCACTCGGCGTGCGCAGCGGCGAGGGGTCGGCCGGCTGGCGCGCGGCGGCGCTAGCTCGATGGCCGCGGACGGGCGGGCAAATGCTGGACGAGCCGTCGCGGCGCCGGCATCCGGCACGCGGACAAGCGACCGGGTAGCCGCGGCAGCTGCGGGGTCGAGGCGCCCGGCGGTGGCGAGTGCCCGGCCAGCGCTCGCTCGCGGCATGGCGAGCCAAGAACAGCAGCCGCCGGCGTGGTGGCGGGCTGGAAGCCTTCCGGGGCGCCGGAGCGCAACCAGCGGACGTTGCGGCGGCGGCCCTGCATTCCCGGCGCGCCGGCACTCCGCGAGACGTTCGCCGGCGGCGGCGCTGCGTCATCGGTCGCGGAACGACGGGAGGGGACTAGCCCTAGCCGGACGGCGCCGCTGCCTCGTCGCGGAGGGAAAGAGAAGGGAGGCGCCGCGGGGGCAAGAAAAGGCCAGTGGACGGAGGCGGCGAGGTGGTAGTGGGAGTGTGACGCGACCCCGGCACGTGGCCTCGGGCTGTGCGCTTTGAGGCTTCGAACGGTGGTGGGGCTCCCCGAGCGTATCAGCCTCGGGCCCTCAGCGTCCGTCGTCGCGGCCCACACGTCAGTCGCTGACCACGGCCCTGCTTTCCTTCAAACGGGACAGCGGGTCGGCGGCGGACGGCAGCCGTACATGACACGCGTCCTCCCCGCACGGCGGCGCTGTGCTTTTCTGCGCCCGAGCGAGCGAACAAAGCCCGCTGGGAACGAGGCCAATCGGCAAGGCCCCAACAAAATCATCTGTCCAGCTTCAGTCTGGGGGGACTTCCTTCAGGTTGTTGGCTGTTTGTTCATCAGTCTGTGAAAACAAATTGTTAAGATTTGCACATGTTACAAATCACAATGTTTCAACATGACCAGGAAGGAAGATCAGGATTAAGGAATACAGATTTTGCCATAGAAAATACTTTCAGCCAACCTGATGTACGTTGTACATCACTTGCAGTTGCGGCTCAATCCAGGTCGAGCTAAGCAAAACAGTATCCCATGCTGATTGCTGAATGAGGCACTGCTCCAGTCTGGTCTGGATGTTAGGCTCACTGCCTGCAATGATTTCATCAAGTTTCTTCACAGCAAGTTTATCCCTTTCCCACAAAGAACTCATTACTGGACTTGTACAATTAAATGTTTCAAAATACCCCACAACGAGGGCATAAAATGGCCAACTATGAATTCACTCTACAACACCTATAGGCCAAGTGACCAACACTGCAACAGCAACAGGGTTCACTCTGAAGATTCAGACATTTCAACAGATGTAACCTGGCTACAGCCTGAAAAGCTTCTTGCCCTAAACCCTTCTTCAACAAGTAACGCCTTCTGTTTAAAACTCGAAGATTAGCTTTCTGAACTTCTCCATGTGCTCACCTTGCAAAGATATCACGATGGACAGACTCCCATCGCCATTTGCGCTTGGGAGGACAAAACCCAGACCCTCGCATGTAATCGGGCCCATGAACACAGGCCGCCCCCATCCAAAGTCAGCATCATAGATAGGCAGGCGTGTCCAGCTGGAGAGCCCCAGGTTCGGGCACCGGAAGATGTGATCTCCAGGTAACATTGCTGATAAGTTTGGTTGCATCTCCAGGTAGTTCAGCACCGAGCGGCAGTAGTCGTTGTCCATCCTATCCAGTGCTCCCTGGATGACTGCTGCCCCATCTGCGAGCCTGCTGGTCACCTTGCCTGCCTCAGCAAGTGGTGTGGCAGTGAAGATGACATTGCCAAAGTAACCATCTGGAAGCGGAGGTTGCAGCCGCTGGCGCCCATCAGTGGCACAATATAGCTTGGTGGGCTGTTCAGGAGGCAGGCCGTATGCAAGGGAGACACACCGCCAGACATGCACAGCTAGTATTACATAAGTGCTGAACCGCGGTGCACATTCGCCTGCAGGAAGCTGTGACGCAGCCTAGTAAGGTCTGCGAGAGTGAGCTTGAAAATGCCCACAGCAGCAGGTGGGACTGACTTGGAAGCAAGGCCTGAAGCATGGAGGACAACATGGCTGGGGCAGGCTGGTACTCAACATGTTGGAAAGATGGAATCGGTGGATCACAGGCATGCAGAAGAGTGTGGTCAATGAAGGGCATCACGGAAATTTGAGTTCCACACGGCAGAGATCAGACCATGAGTTAATGAAGTGCAAGCTGGACATGCCATCTGCCAACACCAAGTGAGACGCCTCCACATTAGAAGCAAGTCACCTGGAGCAAAAATGGAGGAGAATTAACATTCATAAAATTTGTATGCCTAATTGCCTATGAAGAATCAATGCACATTGCAATCTATAGCTATGTGAAACAGAGCGTGATGCATTAGAAAGCTGCATTGACTAAAATATAGCGCCATAAACCTGGAGTCCTGGACATCTGAAATTAACCATGCAAAGCGAAACTGACAATAATTTATGAACTGAAATACAATTTCATACCACCACTCAACACATGGAATGATCTGAAAAGCACCTTTTTCATTATATGATGTACTGTACAGCATTATTGGTACCTTTTGAAGTTGAGTACTCTTGATCTAACAGTGGTGATTCAGCCTACTCAATGTTCTATTCCAGAACATAAGAAACTCAGACCAGTTTCACTTAAAACGGGACTGAATGGGTTCATCAAAAAAAAAAAAAAAAAGGTGTGTGCGGGTTGGGACAGGAACACCTGACTGAAGTATCCATCAACACAGATCATCAGATGAATAGCTTACAAGGTTCCACATGGCAAATTATCCAATTCCGAGACATGAAGAATGAAGCTATTAAGCTGAATGTCAATATAACTATGCCCATGCATGTCCAGATTATACAATAGATCATTGAATAAAAGCTGACATTTTGGAGCTAAGAACTTGACTAGTCAGCCCCAATAGGATGATGTGTAACAATAAAACTGTCTCTATGTATATATGGCATGATTTGTGCAATCTGCCAGTTATTGCTAGCTAAAAGGGTACCAAAGTTAATGAGTTACAAAACGATACATACTAAATGTCACTAGGACGAGTCCATGCATGCTAGTTTTCAACTATTGGCATGAATTCGATTAAGATGACTAACAGGGTAAAACACAAAGTGTGTATAATAAAGTAAATGTTAAAAGGTCCCTATGTCAGCAACATCAATATTCAGAACCGCATTAGCAAACGGTAAAATGAACATATATGATGAGTAGTTACTAATTAGTAAGCACTCATGTTTTGTTCGAGTATATTCTCATGGGGATTTCATTGGCGATTAATGTGCGCTTTAATTTTACAAACACGCAGTGCCATTAATTTTACACAGTCTAACCCTTAGCAAAAGAAAAATGAAAACACAGTATAAGATAAAGTTTAGTAACAATATACTTTGACCTGGCCAAATCAACATAAAACAACAATTGCTAGACTACAAATCAGTTTATTAACAATACACTTCTACCTGGTCAAGGTGAAGCAATAGTTTATTTCCATGGACTGACAAATAAGAATGATGATGCCGCGGACTCTTAACCAATCCTAACTAAAACTTCAGATCAAGTGAACCACTACAGTTATTCCAGACAAAAATAGTACCACCACGGCACCACCCACTTGAGCAAAACATCAACTACCTGGTTATTACCAGCAAAGTGGAGTCCACCACTATATTAAGTACTAGGAACTCTCAGAGGACAACCAAATCCACAGTGAAAGTGTTAAACAAAGGACCCAGGTATCCAATAAGGCACCAAACATTAAAAGTAAGCCCAAATTAGTAAGCTTGTAAAGCATGATGGCAAATTGGCAATTGTCCTGAGCCTAACTGTACTAACATTATGGTACTATAAGAACTGAGCTCACCTGGAGCACGACGAACGGGATGGTCAAGATGTCGTCGGTATAGTCGACGGCCGGGATGAGGCGATTGAACTCCTCGGTAGGCGCGAAGTAGCCGTAGACCGTAGTCGTCGACGGCGGTGTCGGGCGCGTCGGCCTCGACGAAGAGCACCCCCTCCCCATTGCAGTCGATCTCGAGCCTCCCGTACTGGTCCCGCGCGAGGCGCCCCGCCATCGGGTAGAAACGGCACGAGCGCCTCCGCCAGCGCGGCGCGCGCCGCATCCGCTCGCCGTCGAAGAACCCCTCCGCCGCCTCGGGGCCGCGGCGGCGGTAGAAGTAGACGCTGGGCGTGTGGATCCGCGGCATCACGAGGTCGAGGTCGGAGAGCCACAGCCGCCGCCGCGGCGTCTCCCGCGCCGGGCGCACGATCGTCGACCGCCGCACCGCGATCGTCATCTGCATTGCATCCCCAGTGACGATGAATTCCACCAAACAGCTAGTAGATCACTAAGCAACCCCAAATGCCGGGAAACAATCAAACAAAACGAATCAAACTATGATCCGGAGCAAGCAGAACGGGGACCAACCTCAGCGGAACACGGCGGGATCGGCAAGAATCAGGCGGAAGCGGAATGCGGGAAATGGCTAGGTGAAAGCAGCAGCTTTTGGTGCAGATCAGCCTGTAGGCGAGAGTGTGGGGGTTGGGGCGGGGGCGGCTTTGTATGCGGAAGCTCGAAGTGCCGCGCCATGGGCACTGCCGCGCTGGCGCCATGGCGCATCGGGGGGGAAGGCGATGGGGTTGGATTGCCACGGTGCCACTGGAAGCGAGTAAGCGACAGAGGAGTACTAGAGTAGAGAACGAAGGGGGAGGGTCCGAGAAGGAAATGGTGGAATTGTTTAACAAGTGGTTGAGGACGCTCTGGGTCCACCGCACAGGGACCATTGACCGATGCATCACACTAGTGCGGGTGATTTCTGATTGGAAGGGTGCGAATGGCAGATGGCGGAGGCGAGGAAGAGACAAGAAAGCGTCACTTTCACTTTCACACGCCCGTGTGCATGAACGCGTGTTTTTTCCCCCCACAAACGCACTTTTTTTTTAGAAGTGTATCGGCATCGAATTGAAAACTAAGTTGATTTCTTAATCACCACGCAATCTTCTCTCTCCTTCCTATCTTCCTTTCTTTTCCTCGCCGTTCTTTCTCCTCCAACGCGCGCGCCGTCGCAACCCCCCTCCCCGACCCCACGGCTCCACCCGCCTCCCACCCCCATTGCACAAACCCTCCACTTCCTTTCCACTACTGCTGCAAACCCCCACCGCCGGCCGCCCCGGCCCGTCTGCGGCGGCTCTCACCGCCGTCTCGCTCGCCGCCATGCGAACCTCGTCTGCGCCGCCCAGCTCGTCGACGGATCGCGCCCCCGCCCCGCCCCGGCCCTGCCCAACCGCCATCCACAACTGCCCGCCCGGCGGCGCCCCCGCCGCCGCGCCTCGCCGCCCTCGCGACCACCGCCGCCGCTGGGCCGGCCTGCCACCCCTAGCCTCCCTCTATAGCCGGGGAACTCCGGCAACCCCAGAAGCCCCAAAACAAAAGGGCCGCCAGCCTCCACCGTCACCCCCGGTCGCCGGCGACCTCGTTGGCGACCGCCCCGCCCACCTCCCGCCCGGGGATGGCGACCTCTCGCGTGAAGGCAACGGGCCGCCGCTCGTGTCCTGAGGTTGAAGAAGACGGCGCACGCGAGAGGAGGAAGAAGACGGCACACGCGAGAGGAGGAAGAAGACGGCAGCGAGAGGAGGAAGAAGACGGCACCGAGAGAAGGAAGAAGATGACCATGACAGGGTGAGGTGATTGAAAAAAAGTTATTTTTCAAGCATTTGAAAAGGAGTAAATCTTTTTTTTTTTACATTTCACGGTGTTTTTTCACAACACGCGCATGGGGTTCGGTGTTAAGCGGCAGACTCGTGTGAGTAGATTGAAATTTGGTAGCTGCAACGAGAAATTTATGTCTATATTATCGTTCATTAGATATCAAGTTCAAAAAATTTCGTCCATTAGATAAGGTGATTGACATGGTGGCGTGATATATCACAATGCGGATCGCATTTAGATGCGAATCATGCAACCAATGAGGTACGAGGGCAGCTTCACAGCCGACGACATATCTAGCTAAGTTAGTTCTTTTTCTGACGTGGCGTAGTAGAGAAAAGAAATAGAGAGAACGTCGATTCCCGACGTACGCCGTACTGGATCAGCTACAGGCCTACAGCAAGCGAGGTGTTGTGGTGCATCCAGGTGGCCGGAAAAGTATATTTCACATGTAGTGGTGGTCACATGAGTAATCTGAACCGTCCATCGCAGTTTTGTGTCCATCGCAGTTTTGGGGCAATGCGTGGGGTTGTGGACCTCAGGTGTGTTGGCGTGTTGTGGTGGAGGTAGTTCCGGTAGTTCAAGTGTTCCCCACCTTATTCTCCGAGCTCAGCTCTGCCCCGTGCGTGCCTGCTATTCTTCATCGATGGCTAAGGCCGCGGTTGAGCTTGAGCGGCACCGGTGATGGCGAGCGGCGCCGGTGCGCCGTAGAGGGCGGCGCAGAGGTGGCGCTCGAGCTCCCTCTAGAGGCGCATGGCATTGCGCTCCTCCTCGGCGAGCTGGGACGCCTGGATCTTGTTGACTGCGGCCATGGTGATTGGTGACGTCAGCGGTGACAAGGATGCTGGCGGAGTTAGTGAGCGCTGCGGCTGTGGTCGGGGCGACGGGGGCAAGCGTGGCCATGGCGGAGGCGGCGAGCGTTAAACGAATTCGTGGGGTGGAGCAGGGCCGCGCCGCCGTGCGATGTCGACTGGCGAAGTCCTTCCATGGCGAGTTGGCGACCGTCGTCTGTGTAGTATTGTGCGCTGTGCGTGCGAAGTTATTGCCTCCCAGTACATCAACCGGTCACTTCAGTAACTTGTTCTCCGGTTTCCCCGATCTTGATGCACGTAGATGTATCGCTGGCCTGGATAGCTCTTGTGGCTGCGGCCATCTGCAGGGTGTCGATTCGTTGCACAATATGTTAATTTTCTACACCATACTTCTTTCGCTACCGTTGGCCTTTTTCCTCACACGAGTGTCACGTCTAGCGGTACCTCAGTATTATCTCTAGAAGAAATACATGCATCCATACCGATAGAAAAAGTGTGTCTAACCAGAGTCGGTGCGTCCTCGCCACGTGATTTGAACGTTGCGCTGTCACACAATTCATCGGTCGCCGCATGTTACAACTGTGTATTGTTGTCAAATGAAATTGTGGTGTCCTTCACTCATTAGAGTCGCTGTTGCCTCCACACAAAGTTTAAAACATGACACAAAATATTGTGCTCCTCGGCTGCTCACCCAATCTCTCGCATCACGTGTCTAACTTGCCTCCTCTTTCGCTGCTCTCAAGCCCTAGTTTGGGTCAGAGATGGTGCAGCTGCCTCCGAGGGAGATACCGTCCACCCCATGCTTACCGACCTCACATATAAAGCCCACGACCACCGTTTTTCATGAGACGAGTTTGTTGAACCATAGTTCATGCCCTCAGGCTGTCCTCTCCCCTCGCTTTGTTATTCGTCGGTCAGCAGGCTAACAACGTCACATACTCACATCGCGCCACTCCAGTACTCTGTTCCCACGAGCTCTGACGTGACAGTGGCACAAGGCACTCCTAAGTGCGCACTCTCTGTCAACACGGCCATGCTCTCCATGGTCGAGAACATTGACTTGCGCCATCGAGTTCGTTGATGAGTCATGTCAGTATGACAACATCACTGTCCATGATTGCTGCTGTATACGTACCTTTCATGCACATTGTCTACTTCATTCAATATGTGTGTTGTTGTTTAATGCATGTAAGCATTTAGTGTTCTTAGTGATTAGAAAAATTGAGAAACACATAGAATAAAAAACCATCCACGATAAGAACAAATAATTACACGTGTAATCTAACAGGCGCGAGGTTAATGTGCCATACTTTCTAGTATACATATATGCGTATGTGTAGTTACATTGCGGGGAGGTTTGGAGGGCTACGGGAGCCTCTCGCCGGTCTCTCCATTCACCTCCTTCCGCGTGGCCTCTGTGTGTACCAGACGCTAAACGAAAGTGAGGAACAGGAGAGCATCCACGCGTCGGCCGTGCAGGGTCGCGTTTGCTCTACGGAGTTGCCAACAGATACCTACGTGTCGTCGTCCTTCACTCTGAAAAAAAATCGACCACACCTGTTTCACCTCACCTTGCCTTGCAGTCATCGCTCCTCTTCTCGCCTTCATCGCCATCGTCGAGTCCTTGAGCCTCTGCTTCGGTTCCATCTTACAGCCGTCCTCCTCCACCGTACGCCGACCTTGACTGCGGCGAGCCCCTGACACCGCGTCTATGCCTCCGGGGCCTCCTGCTGCCTGCCTGGGTCCTGGCTTCCTCTTGTGTCCAATATATACCTTGACGTAGTAAGAAAGGAAGGACCCCTCGGTGCAAGAGGTCGATAGAAGGATCTCTAGTCACTGGCGGCTCCATGAAAGCCTGGCCGAAAGCTCTGCTGTACCGCCGCCATACTGGTGCTACTGTTTTGTGTCCTCCATACTGGTTGTTAATAAGCTAGACTACAATTCATGCCTTTCCACACTATTTAAAGTCTGCCTGCCGTCCCTTGATTTGTTTTCCTTTGTTGCATGTTTCAAAGGAAAAATAAAACTACTCTCATACAATCGCAGGCCACTGACACTACGCCTATGATGACAGCACGAACCACGGAAACACTCCTTTCCTACGGGCGCGGCGTTAGCGCGCCAACCACCCTAGTGTTCCTAGGTGGCCCTTCCTGTGCGTCCAAGTGCAACCGAGAAACAGGCTCCGATCCTCGATCCTGTCGTCGGTGGTTTGGAAACCCATTGATGCAATGGGGATTTAATTTGGATGACCTATACATTTTTATTTATTTTAAAACTTACCACTTTGCATGCGTGATGACGTTTTTTTTTTTGCATGTAAGCACCAAATTTCTTTTCTTTACGCTAGAATCTAATCTAGGTAACTAGGCCCGAATACTAATTGCATGCATGCAGTGCTTGGTCAAAATGTTGGGCCATATTACTAATTGTTGCATGCACCAGC
The DNA here is from genome assembly GCA_015476505.1 of Urochloa ruziziensis. Taxonomy (NCBI): domain Eukaryota; kingdom Viridiplantae; phylum Streptophyta; class Magnoliopsida; order Poales; family Poaceae; genus Urochloa; species Urochloa ruziziensis. Next base: position 21,670 of record WEIB01000472.1, read on the forward strand.
TTAAGATATATATAGTACTGTACACATATTCGTACCCACACGGCCACACATGGCTCCACTGAAAAGATGATGAACGGAACAAAACCCAACCCATCCACCAGGCACCGTCTCCCCCACCAAACGGGCGGAGCGGAGTAAGCGATCTCTCTCTCTCACCACTCCTGCTTCCTCTCACCCTGATGCTACATTCCCGTGGCACTTTGCTGCCAACCCGGTCTCTTCGGGACCCCCCCAAATCGAGCTGCCCTCTTTCCTTTCATTTTTCTATTGCTCTCTCGCCTTACAGAGAGGAGTTTAACTGGTGTTCAGATTGGCTCGGCAGATTGCCAGCCTGCTGGTGCTTGTCGAGCGATTTCGAACCGGGGTGCACTATTTTTTGATGGTGTTCTTCGATGGAGGAGGCCGGCAAAGAGAGGGACATAGCGGTCATGGTGGAGGATATTAGCACTTCCACCAAGGTCAGGCAAATGCTCCTTTCTCTACCTGACGATATATTGCTTCTCCATTAATGGTTGTGAGAAAAATGCCAATTCGAAAGCACTTTCCCGGTGCCCTGGACGTAATTGTATTACCATGTTATGCAAATTTTCTAGTAATTTTTTTGAGGGTCTGCCCAATTGCAGGACGTATAATGAAATGTGAGCACCGTCTCAATCTTTTCAATTGCAGGACGTAGCCATTGTAAGCACAAAGCCCGCTAAGAGATATCCGCTCGCATTGTGGATAGCCATATTAGGGCTCATCATGCTTGTCGGAGTGTACATATTTTCATTGTCCTTGAAGCAAAACGGAATGTTGTTTGGTCTCATGCAGACCAACATGATTGAAAAGGAAAGGGAGAAGCCCTGTCATGATCCCAGAATTCCAGACACGGAAATTCCTTACGTGCATTACCCAACGCCAAATACATATGATAGGTAATGATGATATACTTGGTGATATGATTTTGCAATTATTTTTTCAGGTTAGTGAGTGACTTGCGTATTCCTTGTTTGTTAGGGAAGAATGTGCGTGCACGGGGGTTAGGTTCTTTGCTATCTTGTCAATGCAGAGGTCAGGGAGTGGATGGGTTGAGACATTGTTGAATAGCCATCCGAATGTTAGCTCCAATGGAGAGATTTTCTCCGTAAAACCAAGACGCAGTAATATCACTGCAATAACAAAAACTTTGGATAAATTATACAATCTTGATTGGTACAGCAGTGCTGCTAAGAATGAATGCACAGCTGCTGTGGGGTTGAAGTGGATGCTCAATCAGGTAATCCCTCTATTAATTAATTGTTGGAGGACTTCATACTATAATTTTATACAACAATTTACATCCAGTTATTTGTACTTGTCTAGTGTACGTAAAAACGTATATTACAGAACAACTTAATAGTTTTTGGTAAGCAAACCTAGTTCACTTTTTGCATATCATACTATTGTGTGGTAAGAGGAAGTTTGTGCTTCAATATTGCTAATTTTATTTGGATGGTAAATTGCTTGCTTGCACGTGTTAAACAGACTGTTAATAATACTTTGGGGTTATATGGAAATGCCATGTATCTAAAATTGGAGGATGAGGTAGTAGCCTAGAAGTTTACTATAGAGAGGGAAGCAAAACTAAATAACTAACGATCTTTTAGCTTTACATTTGAAAACTTATGTGTTTTAGCTTCAAAAGAATTACTTTAAAAGACGAGTGTTCTGGGTATATATGTTTACTTCAAAAGATTTAATGAGTGTGTCATTTCACACAAGAATTATTATTTGTATTAGGATATATTGATAGTGTGGTAAATTTCCAAATATAGAGTTTGCTTACTTTTCTTTGTTATATCTTGTGCTATCCTTAATCTGGTGAAAATTATAGGGCTTAATGAAGCATCATCAAGAGATAATCGAATACTTCAACCGAAGGGGTGTGTCTGCAATTTTTCTATTAAGAAGAAATCTTCTCCAGCGCTATGTCTCTATATTAGCAAATGCCCATGATAGTGCCATGAAACAACTAAATGGAACTCACAAAGCTCATGTGCACTCTAAACAAGAGGTTCGCATCTTTCCTCTTTATTTTACGTGCACCTTAGAGTCAGATTTCATTCAAACATGAAATTTTGTATGATAAATCAAACATATTTGAGTAGTAGAGAATCCTTTTGATCTTCTTTTTCCTATATGTAGGCTGAAATTCTTGCTCAATATAAGCCAACCTTTGACCAAAAAACATTGATTACTGAGCTAAAGCGATCTAATAAGTTGGCAGCCGATGCCTTGGCGAGCTTCAAGAATACCAGACATATTGTTCTGTACTATGAGGATGTTGTCAACAATCGCACTGTGAGTCATCATTGCTTCGCAACATAATGTGGAGGCAAAACCAATTTTCAATTTTCCTAACGAGCATTGTTGTGTTATATTTATTCAGAAGCTCATGGATGTCCTGGATTTTCTGAGAATGCCTAAGAGGAAGTTGTTCAGCCGACATGTGAAAATTCATACTAAACGATTGCGTGATCATATTGATAACTGGGCAGATGTTAACAACGCTTTGACGGGGACACGTTTCGAGAGCTTTTTGAATGACTGAAGCAGACGAGGAAGTACGCTGGTGTAAATTTTGTAGGAATAGTCCTTTCGAACCCTTGTTCCCCCTTCTATAGTTAACAGAGTTAGGAAAAGTAGGAAATTTCGGATATCATGAGCTACTCCAAAGGGATTCTTTATATCTCATCTATTTTGTAGCATGTATAGAATTTAATCGACGGATAAGTTGGTTGGCTGTGGTTAACAATGGTGTGTCGCTTGTCTTAGAGTCTATACAAAGTGATTGCTTATTCTTGCTTTAAGCTCCTCCTCGTGCATGGTGAACGCTCCTCCCAGTTCCTGCGATCAGCCAGCGGATCACCGCGTGTTCTTGGTTCTTGTTGCGTGGAAGATTGGGTCTTCTTGGGGAACGAAGATTTTGGGTTTTCGTGTGGTTCTTGCCTGCTTCGTTCTTTGCTGGGTGTCCTAGAATTCTGTGGATTCAGCGAGGTATTAGGCAAATTTCAGGATCCTGTTCCTGCATCTGTTCTGAATCAGCGATGGCCACCTTTTGTTTTTTCTTTCCTGTTGTCATATGGTGCCCTTGCTTTGCTTGCTATGAGTTTTATCTCCCGAACAGATGGTTGACTTCTTTGGTATGTGCAAACGGTCAGGAATAGAGCTGTTGCATAGCTGTTTGTTGTGCCAGTCTGAAAACAGAGAGAGAAGCTTCAGGGGGGTCGACGATGGGAGTGCCCGGCGATCGAACCCGGCGCGCCGCCACCGCAGCAGAAGGCATCGTGCCGTGGATGCCTGGTGCGAGAGCTGTGGGCTCGTGGCGGACGCATCTCCGTCGAACGCCATGAAAGCCACACGGGTGGGTTCTGCTGTAGCAGAGAGAGTGCGGGATGCCAAGCGCGAGCACGGCCTCGATCGATCTCTCCAAGCCTGGGTTGCACTTGAATTGAAGTGGGAATCGACGAGCGCGCGGCGCCACGCCCTGAACCTGGTCAAAGAACTCATTCGCGCCACGCCCTCAACCTGAACATATGCAAGGCACAAATGGGCCGGAAAGAGCCCGGCGGCCCAGGTACGTCACAGCCCGAGCTGAAAACCGAAATGAAATACGGCCTTTTCTTCTTCTTCTTCTTCTTCTTCAAAAAAAAAAAAGTTTGTGATGTGTCTACAGATCCATCTGTCCACCTTCTCGATAAGTTCAGGCAAAGCCATGTAGCTGCATAGCATCGATATCTCAATCCTTGTAGGCTTGTACCCTTCTCCGTCGGCATCATTGAATATTTTAACCCCGAAGCTTGTGACGTGTTTATAACTAAATTCAAAAGTTCATTTGGTTTGGCGCCAAGTATAAAATCACCAGTGACCAGCCCTGTTTTTCATTTCAGCAATTAGATTTCATGGTTATCCTAAAAACGACTATTGCTTTTCTAACTGACGGGGAGGTTATTGGAGAACCTTTTTAATTAGAAAGAAGAACAAATTTAAAAGTAAATGGAAGACCGGCGGCTGGTGTAATAAGTTGACCGTCGAGGATGAAACGTCAGGCAACTTGTATTGAGTATTCATCATCAGAGGAACAAGAGAAGAAAATGACGGTAACAAAGAAGCCAGCAGCGACAGCATCGAGGAAAACGAAGGGCAGATGGCGAAACAAACGGAGGGCCAGGTCACGGTTTCTGACGTCGCTGGTTTTGCCTGTTTGGTCCGGGCGCCGCCCACGCCCACGGTCGCGGACTCGCCGTGCTGTGCCTGCGCTGTGGCGGCGGCATATCCTGATTTGGCCTCGGAATCATCCATCCCGCCCGCCCGGCCCACCAGTGCTCGCACCTCGCATCAGTTTATTACGATCTTGTTTTTTTTTAAAAAAAAGTTCACCACTGATATCTCTCAGCTCCGTCATAGTATAGCGTAGCGGATCAAGCAAAAGGAAGAGTAAAGCAACTATGTCAAACACATCACATAACTATTGCTCTTCAAATTAATATCAGATTAGAAGGGTAATTATATTTTTTTACTGCGACTTCTTCCCCAAGAAGACCATATCAACTTTTCGTTCATGCAATAATTACTGCCAGTGGACGCAGGAGCCGCTGACCATGGAGGCCCTCATGCTCTCTGGGACCACCACTTCCACTCAGAAAATTCAGTATAGGTGGTGACCACGTGTCCAACCTTGTCGTCCTTCTCTCCTTCCACCTCCGCTCGTCGGCCTCAGCCCACGGAATCGCTCCGCAAAATTCCCCACTCCTCCGTCCTCCCCATCCATTCTATAAAACTCCACAACCAAATCTCAGACCACATCTCGCTGTTCTCGCCGCGCACCACCACCAGCGTCACCGCTCCGCCGATCCGGATCGCCGCCGCAGCTCGGGAGGAGAGAGATCCAGACAGCGTGCGCCATGGCGAACATCGACATGGCGGGGATCCTGGCGGACCTGGAGCGCGGCGCCCCCGACGCGCGGGTGCCCAAGACCAAGCTCGTCTGCACGCTCGGCCCGGCCTCCCGCACCGTGCCCATGCTCGAGAAGCTCCTCCGCGCCGGCATGAACGTCGCGCGCTTCAACTTCTCCCACGGCACCCACGAGTACCACCAGGAGACGCTCGACAACCTCCGCCAGGCCATGCACAACACCGGCATCCTCTGCGCCGTCATGCTCGACACCAAGGTCCCCCAGCTCTCTATCGCTCTCTCTGTGCCTTGGATTCGTTCGCTCTCCTGCTATCACCTGCTTGAGCTGCATGTATGGGTGTAGGCTGCTTCGCTGGTTGGTTGGATCGGGGCAGACATGATTTGGTTTGTGTCTGCCACCGTAGGATTTAAATCGGGATCTACTGATCTGTTCTGTAGGTCGAGCTCTAGGGCGTTCAAAGGTAGCAGTTACAATGTTTCGAGGGTTAGATTTGGCCCAAGGGACTACGTGTTTCTGTGGCAGTATGCGTGTTTGCCATTTGTCTTGCTGCTATTGTCATTTTTGCGAAAAGGAAGTGCTACTTCGTATTGTTGAAGTTACTTTCACATTTTGTTTGTCCATTAGCACTTTCCGTCGTGGGCACAACTGCACAACTCAGTATTGGTGCATCAATAGTTCAGCTGCTTTGGAGTTAAATATTATGAGATCATTCTCTGAATAGAGTTTGAAGATTGCTAGATTTCAAGTCAAGTGTTTCAGGTCAGAGGAGGTAGGTATTTTAATCTGGGTGGTGCCGGTAGTAGATTTTGATCTTCATCCTAACTTATTTTGTGCATGCTACATATATGATTAACACACATAATAACATGAAACCAATGCATGCTTTAATAATGGTGTGCAGTTTGGGGGCTTGTGGCTCTCTGTTTCTCTGTTGCTCAATGCTCTGCTTGGTCTATTGGATTCTCCTTGTGTAATAGATTCTGTACATCATTTTGGTTGAAGCTAGTTTTAGACTTTTTCTGTTTGCTGTTCAAGTGGCAGGACCTTTGCTGTATTTGAAATGTTTCAACTGCTTCTTATGGAGTTAATCTGTAACGGAGTTCAAAAAAAGTCTTTATCTCCTTAATTTCTTGACAGTTGCTGTTTCTTATCAAGATGCTTTGTGAAAAGGATACACTACTTCAAGTTGGTTAAAGTTAGTTTCAGATTTTGTCAAGTTGTTCAAGCCTGTAAGTTACTTTGTCCAATAGCAGTTTAGCACTTTTGGCTGTGTTAAACTGCCCAGAGTGTACTTCAAATTTTGTGGGTAATGATTAGTTTGGCTGCTGTGAGAGTTAGATATGAAGAGCTCATTCTCTCTAGACGTTGAAGATTGGTTGATTGTAAATGTTTGCCATGGACGTTAGCATTTTGCTCTCGATGGTTTCGGTAGGAGTTTCTTGGATTTTCATATCAACTCCATTAATACATGCTGCATATGTGATTAACTACTGTTATTAATGTACAAAAGTGAAATATGATCATAGTAGTTTCTTTCTTAAGTAACATTTGTACTGGCTTTTGACTGTGTGACATAATAGCGCTGAAGATTAGATTTGCCCATGGCTATATATTTTCCTTGCTGCGCGATGCCCCTCTTGTGTCTCCAAGATGCCATGCATCTTTTTGGTTGAACATGGTTCCAAATTTTGTATGTTTGTTGTTTAAGTTGCTTTCTCCAGAAGTAGTTTTGGTTGCGTTAAATGGTTCTTAGATTAGTGTTTTATTTTTGGATTTAAAATGGTTTGGCTTCTTTTTTTTTATGAAACAGTGGGGAAGGTCCCCACTGACTCCTTTTTCATTGATAAAAGATATATATGTACATGTTCCGTGTTGGTCGATTTACAATTACTGATTCAGTTACTTGATACAATAATCAATCTACAATGTACTTCCAAGGGTTGTTTGTTCCTTGAATTCTTGTCAGTTGCCAATAGATTGCTAGCTCTCCATTTTGATGTGCTTCACTCTGTGGTTCACTGGTCATATCCGTTGGTTTGCTTCATCAGTAAATTATCTGAAGATGTAATGTAGCTGCACTTTGATGCTTATGTCTCATTTGGTCATTCCTGATATGTAGTGTAAATTCTGATTGTATTCTTGTTAATATGAAATTTAATATCATTAATATGAAGTGTTCTGAATCTGTCTTCTGTTGCTGCAGGGTCCTGAGATCCGTACTGGATTTTTGAAGGATGCTAAACCAATTAAGCTAACCAAGGGTCAAGAACTCACTGTCACCACTGATTATGAGATCAAGGGTGATGAGAAAATGATCTCTATGAGTTACAAGAAACTACCCGTAGATGTGAAGCCTGGAAATGTCATACTGTGTGCAGATGGTACTATCTCTTTGACTGTTCTGTCCTGCGATCCTGATGCTGGAACTGTGAGATGTAGGTGTGAGAACACTGCTATGCTTGGAGAGAGAAAGAACTGCAATTTGCCAGGAATTGTTGTTGACCTTCCTACACTGACTGAGAAAGATAAAGAGGACATTTTGGGATGGGGCGTTCCGAATGATATTGACATGATTGCACTATCCTTTGTTCGTAAAGGATCGGATTTGGTGACTGTTAGACAGCTTCTTGGGGAGCATGCCAAGCGCATTAAGTTGATGTCAAAGGTTTGTATATATTGTCATTGTTGGGTTCTATTAGCTATATTTCTCCTCCGTGATTTGCTCCACTCCAATTTTTGTTCTGTGCTGAAACCATTTTTGCCTTGTTGGATAAGGGTATTTGAGAGAGCGTGCTCTCATGCAGTTCAGATGTTTATTGGCTCACAATGAAACCATCCTTTCTTCGTCCACCTCACGCGAAGCCTTTCCCAACTTATCCTTTTGAACCCTGACAGTGGTATAGTGAGCACTCTTCTACCATATGCTTCCAATGCTTGGCTAGACTACAATATTTCACAAGAAAGTTTACTTCACATTCACAGTTGGTTCGCCAAACACCTCTGTTACTTTCACCCTTATTTCCAACTAGTAGGTTCATCCTATGTCATGGTACCCGTGCAGTTAATGTAGACCATATGTTGCTTGTTTTTACTGCTACTTAATTTCTGGACCCTTGATGGTTTCCTGCTATAGCTTTGTTCATATCCCATGATGATGATGGACGTATAGTAGTACTTGTGATCAGATTGGTTATGTTGCCATGGATCTGGATCTGATTTCTTTCATAATATCGTCTTGTTGTGCAGGTTGAAAACCAAGAGGGTGTTGTAAACTTTGATGAGATCTTGAGGGAGACTGATGCCTTTATGGTTGCTAGAGGTGATCTGGGTATGGAGATTCCAGTTGAAAAGATTTTCCTTGCGCAGAAGATGATGATCTACAAGTGCAACATTGCTGGCAAGCCAGTTGTGACTGCTACCCAGATGCTTGAGTCAATGATCAAATCTCCAAGGCCAACTCGTGCAGAGGCCACTGATGTTGCGAATGCCGTCCTTGATGGAACTGACTGTGTCATGCTCAGTGGTGAGAGTGCTGCCGGGGCATACCCGGAGGTTGCTGTGAAGATCATGGCTCGTATCTGCATTGAGGCAGAATCTTCCCTGGACCACGATGCGGTTTTCAAGGCGATGATCAGGTCCGCACCCCTTCCAATGAGTCCACTGGAGTCCCTCGCGTCATCTGCTGTGCGAACTGCCAACATGGCCAAGGCTGCCCTGATCGTCGTCTTGACTCGCGGTGGCACCACGGCCAAGCTTGTCGCAAAGTACCGCCCCAGGGTTCCAATCCTCTCCGTGGTTGTTCCCGTGCTGACAACTGATTCCTTCGACTGGACCATCAGCTCTGAGGGCCCAGCAAGGCACAGCCTAATCTACAGAGGCCTCATCCCGCTCCTTGCTGAGGGATCTGCCAAGGCTACAGATTCAGAGTCGACAGAGGTGATCCTGGAGGCTGCGCTGAAGTCTGCAGTACAGAAGCAGCTTTGCAAGCCTGGTGATGCTGTTGTGGCTCTTCACCGTATCGGCGTGGCATCTGTCATCAAGATCTGCATCGTGAAGTGATCATCAGAGACGTTGGCTTGAATCCTAGGGTTCTCATCGCTGGGATTCATAAAACGAAATTTCTCTGCCTGTTTTTACAACTGCGTCAGTTAATTACCCTGTAAGCCTGCTGTGAGCAGGATGTTTTTGTTTACATAGTTTTTTAATGAGCCGGTAAATGAGGAGGGAGAGGACTCCATTATGTAGTGGTAATAAGATTGGTTGGTATCTACGGAGTTCAGTTAAAAAGCGTTTTTCATGAACATGTTGGAGCATGCCATGGATTCGCGTTGCATGTTCTGCATTGAACACTATGTAGCTGGTAAATGAGATTGTTCGAATTAGTGAGCTTTCAAACTTGATTTCAGTTGACTCTCACCGACATCTGGAAGGATAGCAAATCTCTCGGACATATCTGCAAAAATACAAATTGTGAATGAACACGTGCTAAAAACGCGAAAAGAAAAAAAAAACATTAGATGCTTTCTCTTTCACATTGGGGAAAAAAACGATCAGTGATTAATGACTTGCATCAAAGATCAAACAGAGTCACCGTTCTCTGTTTCTGAAGGGACGGACAGCCGAACAGCAACCGGTGGTACTTGCATTTCAGGCCAAGTCAAGTCGTGGGTGGATAGTGGATAGGCTCGCGACCCGCGCGCTGCTCTTCACTGGACGTCCGACCCTGTCGGAGCCGGGAGCAGAGCTCGCGCCTAACCGTCCGTCCCAAGGAAACGCAACGCATCTCGTCAAATCCACGGCACGCCACGCAAACGCGCGATCTCTTCTTTCTTGGCTTGACCGGGCAGCGAGGACGACGATGCCATCCTCCTGCGCCGCCGCCACCACGGACGGGTCTCCCTCTCCTTGAGGGGCTCTTCGGCGGCGACCGGCACAGCCGCGGCAGGGGGAGGGTGAACAAGGCGACTAGTGGCAGAGCAGAGACGGCAGCCATGGCGGCAGACACGAACGGCGCCATCCCGCCCCTCTCGTCCGCCGCCGCCTCCGTCGTCCGCCAATGTGCCAGGTATGGTAACCACTCTGATGTTCCATGCACGGCGTGGTGGATAGATTCGGTTTGTAATAGAATTTTACACCGGCGAATGTAATAACGTGACGTCGCGTTGCTTCCGGCCATGACAGGATCGCCGGCGTGCCGGTGGATCAGCTGCTCCGGCGGTTCGACGCGGAGGAGCAGGCCGGGCAGCCGCTGGAGTACGCCAGGAGCGTCGTGGAGCACTGCTCCTACATTGCCCTGCGCGTGGACACCAGGCGGCAGGACCACCTCGGCGACAGGGAGTTCCACTCGCTCACCTACGACATGATGCTCGCCTGGGAGGCGCCCGACGAGGAGACCGACGCCATGTTCCAGGTCAGATCGGCTCTTCCTCCCATGACCAAAACATGTAACTCACAACAGATACTGATCAAGATTGTTTTTTTTTTCACGACGCAGAGAACGGCTTTTAGTGTTCTCCATGACGACGAGGAGGACAGTGGATCCATTTTCTATTCAAGCCCAACGAAAATGGCCATTCAGGTCTTTCAATTGTTTTCCCTGTACATGTTCTTGATCTCCTTGATCAAGCCCTTGATCTTCTTTGTTGTGTGGAACCAACATTGGCTAGGTCGATGGGAGGAGGACAGTTGGACCCGAGGCATTTGCCAAGATTGCTCCTGCCTGTCCTGCCATAGCACATCCCATCACCGCTCGTAACCTGTTTGACGCTCTCACCAACTCAACCGGAGGACGGCTGCATTTCCTTATCTACCACAAGTACCTCAAAAGATTAAACCAGTATGTACATGCATCGATGTTCACCTTGTTCAAGGCTGTTGCATTCTCTGAACTGAGAGCATTATTGTGTCATCTCTGGTGCTAGGGTGCTCACCTCTGCAAAAAGCATATCAGGCGGGCACAGGGCTCCTGACCTTCAGCTCTCCGATGGTGAAGTAATCCTGGACATCTATGGTACTGCAACAACCAAGCCAGTTCTTCAGCACATCGGGACGTCCACATGGCCTGGTTAAGCACCTGGACTCCTTATGGTAATTTTGATTGGTGCTAGTGAGTTGTGCTTCTTCATGAGATCCTTAATGTGTATGTGCTGCACATTCTGCAGGAAGGCTCACACTGACGAATCACGCAATCTACTTTGAGGCAATTGGTGTTGATTTCTCATATAGTGAGGCTGTTGCATATGATCTGACAAGGGATTTGAAACAGTCAGTAAGACGTGAGTCCACCGGGCCATGGGGCGCTCACCTCTTTGACAAAGCTGTCATGTACAAGTCTAACACGACGTGAGTAACAGCATAACAAGAAGGCTTTTTTTTATTTAAATAAGACTAACTTTATACCCTTCAAGTACAAGAAAACTGTAAATTTGCACATATGAGACTGACATATGTTTATTGCTACCAGAAGTGAACCCGTATTCTTTGAATTTCCACAATTCAAAGGCCACACTCGCCGGGATTATTGGTTCGCAATCATTAAAGAAGTATTGCACGCACATAAGTTTGTCAGGAAATATAGGCTTGGTAGTTTTCAAAAGGCAGAAGCTCTCTCTGTCGCGACATTAGGGATTCTAAGGTACCGCACCTTAAAAGAGGGCTTCCATATACTGCCAGCACATTTTAAGACCACCCTTGCCTTCAACTTAGCAGAGAAACTACCCAAAGGAGACAAAATTTTGGAGGCAATGTATGGTCAGCTCAAACAACATGGCCCAAGATTCAGAGCAAGCAAGGATTTTGGTCAGAGCAGTTCTGATGAATTGATGCTTGTTGACCCTTTCCCTCTTTCTGCGTATACTATGGTGACAATGGGTTTGTTGACACTAAGAGAGGAGGACAATCCCGAGGAGAGGGGTTTCGCAGTACGAGACATGCAGATTGGAGGTACTAGTTCCATGCAGATGGCTCTAGAGAGATCGGTTGGGTATTCGGGCAGGGTGGAAGCAGCAAGGGCCACACTTGATCAGGTCAAAGTGGAAGACATAGACACTAATGTAGCTGTTCTGAAGGTATTATTTAATTTCAAAGTATTTAGTATTTCATTATCTTATATAATTTCTTCATTCAGCTAACTTTCAAATTAAAACTTGGCATATGGCAAAATTTAAACTTTCAAATGACAAGCCATGTTTTTTTTTCATAAGTCATCCATGTTGGTCATAATCTAACTTAACTTGTTTTATGTATTTTTAAAGTAATGACATTGTTAACTCCCTTCAGGAACTACTATATCCTTTGATTGAAATAGGCAAAAGGCTACTTGCTTTGGCTGAGTGGGAAGAGCCTTTCAAATCTTATGTATTCTTGTTATGTTTCTTCTACATGGCATACAGGTATTATTTCCTAATATGGTTATTTCATTTGCAGCACATTCAAAGTATTTTTAAAAAGTGGGTTAGAAATAATGTATTTCTGCAGTTAGTTACAAAATCTACCTATTTTAAGGAAATTCTTTGATGCAGTGGTTGGATCTGGTTTATGTTTCCTGGGTTTTTGCTTGGCTCTACTATCTTCATGCTATGGAACAAACATTACGGGAAGATGCAGTCGATAGGAGCATTTGAGATCATAACTCCTCCTCGAAGAAAAACCATGGAACAACTCCTAGCTCTACAAGAGGCCATCTCACAACTGGAAGCACATGTGCAGGCTGGGAACATTTTTCTTCTTAAGCTCCGGTCCCTCATGCTTGCCGCATTTCCTCAGGTTCGGTCCCTTCTGCTTTGATTTGTAGTGATATTATGTGTCATATTGCCACTCTAACTAGTGAAATTTGTTGCTTGAATTTAGAGCACCAACAAAGTTGCAACTGCGCTGGTTGTTGCGGCTATGGCATTCATGTTTGTGCCACTAAGAACCATTGCTCTAGTCATTCTTCTAGAAGCATACACGAGACAGATGCCAATGAGGAAGAAGAGCAGCGAGAAACTGGTGAGGAGGTTAAGGGAGTGGTGGCTTCGGATTCCAGCTGCGCCCGTGCAACTTCTAAAGCCTCAGGAAACTAGGAGATGGGGATCGAGATTGGGATCAAGATAAGCAAGTCAAAAAGGTTGATTTGTTTTCTTATACTCCATGATCTATGTACATTCTTCCGAGTGGTAGAAATATTGTGTCATCTGGTGAGGATGAAAGTTTAGATGAAAGAAGGCTCTTGATGTATGCTAGGTCTGATTTTGACAAGTGGGAATAGATGAAGGAAGTGGTGTCTTATTCATTGTTGCAAACTTTTTTTTTTTGTTGAACTAGCCACTACCAGTTGGGCAAAATACAGGAATAAAATCTTGTGTCATGACATTGCAACTTATCACTAAACTTGAGGTCTTACATTTGAATGCTAAACAATTGACTATAGTAAGGAGTTGATATTAGTTGAGTAATGCATTTTAAGGCAACATGTATTTATGATGCAAATTGGATTTGACGCTTTGTAGCATGATGAGATACATTAACTGTTCATGCAATGGAATAGGCGAAGTGATGCAAATGCAACACTGCAGCGCAGCAGCAGCGTACAGAAGGAAGACAGCGCCATTGACTGGTCAACTTCCCTCCTCGTGTGCAGTCCAAGTGTCCAGCCCTCTCTGCCTGCTGGGCCCACCTCTCCCAGGCTTTTGAACACTTAGCCAGGTTCCTGGGCTGCTAGAACCAAATAATAAAAATTGAGAAGAGGAATTCCGGGTCAGTTTATAGAAACACGGAATCAGTTGGCTGAATATGCAGAGGAACGCGCGTACGTGCCGTGGGAATATGAAATGGGGAAAGTTTGCCGGCAACCGTTGATCACGTCACGGATGAAGGCTTTCTCGCTTCCGGATGCGGTCCCTCTGAACGTTCAACGCACTAACCAACCACTGGTCAACGGAGGCATGCTTGCCTGCAGGGATTAGGCATCTTCCGGGCAGGGAGATTAGTGCTGATACGACAGTGGTGACCTCGGGATGACATGGCCGGCTCACCGACCGTAAGTTCGATCAGGCCAACGGCAACGCGTGATGCTCTCTGAACGGTACATGGAATGCTCTTGGTCTCCAGCCTCGACAGCGATTCCATGCCGGGCGGCGAACTGTCGACGGCAGGCTTGTCGTTGCTGCTGCTGCAACCATTCAACACGACGACGATCGTGCCCGTGATCTCACCGGCGTCTACGTGCAAGACGCAGAGGCGCATCGCGTACTGTCCGTGGGTGGAGATTTGCGTGTCGAAGTGCGGCACGACAATGGATGGCATGTGACCTGACCACACGACCTACCTGCTCTTGACAGCAGTGAGTGCTCATCACTAGAACGCGTGGTGCACCGGCACACGGGAGTCGGTCAAAAGATCTTAATCGTCCCGAAACGGGCATGAGCATCACATGACTACATGAGAACCAAAAGCACATGTGGTTTCTTCTTTCGAGGAAACGCAAGAAAGGCGAAAGGATATTGAAGTCAAACGCACGCCGCCATGGGCCCTGTGGCGAGCCAAGTCAAGAGCAGCCCCAATAATCCACGGTCTAGAAGCCAAGACAAACCAAGAAAAGACGACGCCAGCATCGCATATAAACCGACTGAGTACTGAGACGTCTTGCCGCTGCGTTTCGTCCTTCATGCCTACAGCAGCTTGCTTGACCACCCAGAGGCGTGCAAGGGAGGAGCTGCAACCATGGCAAGACTACCACAGGATCCATCCGGTGACGGTGGCTCGCCGCCGCCGGCGGCGCCGCCGGAGCAGGCAAGAGGCAAGAAACCCAGCCACTGAGCAGCTGCAGCTGCCGATCACGGCGCCGGCGCCGAACGCGGCCGCGCCGCTGCCCCCGCCGCCGCGTCGCAAG
>WEIB01000473.1:0-32241 GCA_015476505.1 Urochloa ruziziensis
ATCCATGATTGCAAATTTCAGAATTTGAACAAACTAAAAAGGGACCCCTAGTGTGCCCCTCCCATTAGTACTCCGAAACCAATTCTAACTTAAGAGAAATAGAAATACTCAATTATTAGCGTTCCAAGATGTGCACGCATTTGCTAATACGATCTAGTCTCGGGGAAAAAAAAATCTAGACAAGTAGGTATCCATTGATAAGATTTTTATCTTTTTCTCTTTTTTTTTCCAACACAACTAACAAACTGTGACCGACATTCGGATAATATGTACTAAAAGATTGCTGCAAAGGCTTTGGAACATAATTTCTTTTGCAATTTTTTGTTATTTGCCACATCGAACATAACAAGTTGCAAAACATGTGATAGATACATGAACTTGTCAAGGATGTGCGTCTACGGTCACGTGTACACACATGGTGTATTTTGCCACGGTGCAGGGCATGTAGATTGCATTTTGGGTCACAAATATAAAGTTCGATGTGGCAAATAGCCAAAAATTGCAAAATTGATGTTCCAAAGCCTTTGCAGCAATCTTTTAGTACATATTACCCGAATGTCGGTCACAAAAAGAATATGGAACACTTATATACGGTAATGCTAGTATGCAGACGTCCGACGCGTGTTACTTCTCCGGACGGTGACGCAAAACAATCTTATCCAAGTATTTATTTTTAGCCCAAAACGTTATCCTCCCATCCGACTTCAGTTGCTTGCATCTCCCTTCACTATTTCGACTGGCCACACCGAGGAAGAGAGACCACTGACGATGAGCCCCGTGCAGGACGGCAGCGAGCCCCCACTCCTGCAGCAGCGTAGCCTAGGGACGGCATGCAAGGCCGGCGGCGAGCGTCACGCGGGGGCGGCAGCGTGTCCTGCTGCTTCTTCGCCTGTCCGCGATGCTCTCCCTCCCCATCCCTCTCCGTCGCTGCTCCTCGTCGTCCTCCTCGCGCCCCGCCGTCGCTGCGCCGCCACACACCAGCGCGAACGGCCCTTTCCTCCCCGCGTTGCGCGCGCATTTGGCTGCTGGCTGGAAGAAGTGGCGGCCTCAATGACCAGAATCATGCAGAAGCGAAGAAGGGTGCAAGCTCCCCATGGAGCTGCCTATGGTGGAGCTTTGCTTGGAGGCACAACATGGTTGAAGTCCTCTGGCGCGTGAGCTCCCCATGAGGACGAGGTCCCCCGACGGCGCGAGCTCCCCACGGGCGAGCTCCCTTGAGTGGTGCCCCCGGCGACGAGCTCCTTGCTCGCCATCCTCTTCCTCCTCCATCCACCTGTGCAATTCTACTCTTTTTCGCTAGGGTCTGTTGCATATTGTAAATGTATCTTTCACGTGTTTCAATGTTTTAGAAAAATGTTGCAACTATTCCACGTTGTTGCAAAAATAGATCTGGATGTTGTGAATGTTGCATATGTTTCACACGGATGTTGCAAGTGTTTATCCGGATGTTGCATTTTCATCGAGAGGTTTTGACTGCGGCCGCGCGTGGCTGAGAGTTGGGAGCACGCAGTTTTCAGTGTTGCAAACGACGACTTTCCATGTTTTAGAAAATGTTCTTTGATGTTGCAATATGTTTGTTTCAATGTTGCACAAATTGTACTATATATAACGATGGTGCATGCAACAGAGCTCCGATGTTGCGGCGGGAATTTTACTCCCCGCACCCAGTTGTTTCACTGTGTTTCAGTACGTAATTTATACATGTTGCAAACATGCATTCCCAATGTTGCAAATATGTATTTTCAATGTTGCAACGCCCGTTCGATGGAAAAAATTCCATTGGATGTCTGGGCGCCAGCAGTTCCCACTTATATAGGGACAATGTATCGCTTTATTTAGAGAAAAATGTGACAACTTTCTTAAATGTAGGTAACAATGCTAGGTAAAAAAATGTTTCTGTAGCACTTTATGCATACATTTTATTGGTAGGTCTACCCATAAGTAACCTATATCATTAAGGGCAGTCCCAACCCTCCAACTAGGATAGTTTCCATAGCATTAACTAGATTGCCACGTAGGACTTTTAGCTTATGTGGCACTGTATTAAATAAGAAAGAGAGTAGAGAGAGGAAGAAACTGGGTCTTGCATAAGACTCAATGTCTACACGAGAACCTATGCACTAGACACTACCAAACTTTGCATTGGGGAGATGATGGTTTCTTCATGATAGATAAAGAGCAAATATGATTGGTAGAGAGGAGAGATGATGCATTTATTAACAATCCACATCAAGAAATCATGAGTTGTGGAGTGTAGTTTCTAAAGTGATTTTTGCTTATGTGGCGACATGAAAACTACCCGTAGACACTATGGGTTGGGACTGCCCTAATACATAACTAGCTAGTGTACATTTATGTAACATAAGTTGCCAGTTTATAAAAACTACTCCCTCCATCCCTCTTTATTTGTCGCTGGACAAAAAAAAACACGGTTCCCAACACAAAGAGGAAAGACCCTAATGCCCCTAGATTGGATAGACATGCCATGCCATTAGTACTCAACTTGTGGCTCATGGCGGTCGGCGCGAGCGGCGGGCTTGCGGGCGGCGGGGCCGACGCCCGCGGCGAGACCGTCCTCGAGCGGCGGCCAGCGGCAAGCTCATGAGCGGCGGGAGCCGAGGCGAGCGACGAGCTCGCGGGCGGTGGGGCCGGCGCGAGCGGCTGCCAGAGCGGCGAGCTCGCGGACATGGCGGACCGCGGAGGCGACGTCTGCGCACCGGCGACCGGCTCCCTCTCCCACCGCTGGTGCGGCCGTCGTAGCTCACAGACCGCTTCCGCTCCGGCATCCGGCGGCGCGGGGAAGGCCTAGGCACCGCGGCCCCCTCCCTGCCCCAATCGCAATCGTCGTCGCCTCCGTCCCTCCTCTCGTGGTCGAAGTCGTAGCTCCGCTTGGATCCGACGTACCTCTAGTGCCCACCGCCGTGCTCCCCCAAGGGGTCCTTCCCGGACGCCGATGAGCTCCGGCTGAGGCGGCCGCACTAGATCAGGATCGCGTCCACCTCCTCCTTGGTGCAGCTCGAGGTGCGCACCTCCTCTAGGCGATGCCTTTTCCTGGCACGCCGTCGTGTCCATCTGCGGCGAGAGCAGCATCGGCAAGACGCAAGGTGTTCCAGAGTACCTCCCAGCTGCAGCAGGACTCGTCCTCCAGGCAGGTCACAGCCGAGGTGCCTGCGACGGCGGCGCCCTCGGTCAGGGACGCGCGGCCGGCCGGCGTTGGAGCTCCGACCCCGCGGCCGGCTTGCCACGCCGCCGCTCCCGCTCCGGCGTGCGAGGATCCAGCGGCGGGCGAGGCTGGAGGAGGCCGGCCGGCGGCGAGCGCGAGTGAGGCCGGAGGGGGCAGCGCGACGGAGAGAGAGGAGGGGGGATTCAGACCAGGGAGGGCCGGTCGAGTGGGGAGAGAGAGCGCGAGGATGTGAGTGGGCGTCGGTGGGTGGGGGCGTAAACAAATCGTGGATCCGTGTTGACGACAAATAAAAAGGCACGCCATACTATTCCTTCCGCGATACATAAAAGGGGACGGAGGGAGTATATCAAAATATATGCATCATGCATCTAGTTTTGTAGATGTGTACAGTGATGCGCATGGAATTTAAATGGACATTTTAGAAGAAAGTTATTACACTTTAAAACTTTTAAAAACAAACTAAAAATACATGTACGGCATCATTAATCTCCCCTGGGCTGCAGTAGGTTATGTTGGGCTCGCTCCACCACCTTAATATACAGCGGGCCGCCAACGGTTGTAGTTTTAGTGTCCAGCGCGATATAACTTTTTCTTTAAAGTAATCTACAAAACGTCATTGAGGATACACCTCAGGGGCAATAATATACCCCTAGTATTCAGAAATTGACCGTCATGGCTCATATAAGAGTATTTATTTTTATCAAATAGTAACTAGCAAGATGCCCGCGTTAATAGCGCGGATATCTAGCCTTTTATATGCTAAATAGGTGTTTTATTAAAAAAATAAATGGCTATAAAATAGTTGTGTTTAGTTGTTCCGATGTAATATTCCAGGTATCATCTTTGATTTTCTTCATTATCATATTCAGTGGCGTATCTTTCTGAAACATGTACTTTTAAGAAAAGAGAATACCTTATATATTTAAAAAATTGATATTTACTCAAGTAATATAACGATTTATATATGAATATATTTTAGAGAGAGTGTGTGTGCGCGCGTGCATGTGTGTGCGCGCGCGCATGTGATTCTTTATAGAATATCTAGATAAGTGGTTTTTAGAATTTTATCCTTGTAAAATGTACATATAGTCTTTCAAATATAATAGAGAAATTGTAGGGGTCTCTCCTGCCATTCAGCTTCAAAAATAATTAGAAATTTATTTCTCCATGATCGACATTATCACCCTCTCAGAATCTGAAAAATGATGACATTTTCTTCCTTTTTCTTTAGCGTAATTGTTCCTATATTATGTGTTAAGGTGCATTTCTCCATGGTTGCATCAAGCATTTTTTTTCATCGTCATTATCATACTCTCTAAATTATGCACAATCTCATTGTCTTTTAGTTTTAAATCGTATTACCCCTCCATGATGGTCATGTCATGCCGTTGTTGGTCTCTTCATCATCATTATAGCTCCATGTTTTTTAAAAAAAAATCAGGATTCTTCTTAGAGCATTCACATATAAGTCCAAATTAAATGCCATCACCATTAGTACCTCAAATCACAACAGCTTATCAAATGGCTAAAGTACACCCATCGCTCCGCCTCTACCACATTTGTTAATGTGTGAATGGATGCTCCACTTTATGTTGCCACGGTGATCATAAAATCCTCATCATATGTTGCACGTGAAGTCTAGGAAATGTATTGCTTCGATCCAATGTTAGAAGAACAACAATTTTGCTGCCTCATGGTGGTGACCATCCCCTTGGCTTTTACAAAATTCTCTTTGCTTTTTTCTCTTTGTATTCGTTGGGGCTCTATATAATTTCTGTTCTTGCTACCAAATACAGCCATAGCCATATCTATTTACCTTTCCATGCATGTGGATGTGGTGTATACCTCTCGTCTAGTTTCTCATCTCCATGACACCCTCGATTTCCACAGTATCTTCTTACTTGTACGTAATAAAACCTCGTAAGCCCTTCCATACACTGGCCATCTTGCTTCCACTGGTCTACATGTTTCATGACTGCAAGGCATTGCTCAAGTGTGGAAACAAGCCTTTAAGAATCTGCGAGGAACGAGACAACGCGATGAGGAATGAGTTGCATAGCACAATAACTTTATGCATGACTTTGCAAGTATTCACGAAGTGACCGTAGATGTGAATTATCACATATATTACTCTCTATAGAGGTGATGAGGTATATTATAATAGTATTTGTGTATATATTTTTATTTTGAAAAATATATTTAGAAAGAGAACCAGGAAATGATATGTCAACAATTCTTGCAGAAATGGGTCCCAGTTGAATCAATTGTCTGAGACTTTGACTGGTCACAACTCACCCAAGCACCAGTAATACATATAGTGTTATAGTAGTATATGTCTAGCTTTTGCCAAAAATAAAAAAAATTCGGCATGACTACTAGAGCTCGAGTACATGCATGGGATACATTGTCGTCGGTGCTTTACACATTGTTAGTGTGGCACACATTGTTATTCCATGCCTCCTGACTACGATCCTTAGAGAAATACAATCAAGCAAGAAAGTAGAATATAGCACGCAATTAATGGATTGGAGGAGGGAGGTTAGGTAGCGTTCATTCGATCATCAGGCGCATTCGAGCTCCTTGAGTGATGCGGTTGCGGTGACCTTGGCGTTCTTGCAGACTGCCATGGTCTTGTTGTTTTTGCCGCTGTACTCGACATTGACGCTATCCATGGTGACGCCGCTGCAGGGGATCTTGTCGGAGCAGAGCAGGCTGACGGCCTCAGGGGTGGAGGAGGTGCCGGTGATGTTCTTGAAGGAGACGTCCTTGACGGTGACCTTGGAGGCGCCGCTGCTGGTGCAGATCTTGTTGGGGCAGTACTTCATGTCGATGATGATGGGGTTGGCGACGTCCTCCATCTTGACGTTCTCGTAGTGGATCTTGGAGGCGGTGAGCACGGACGCGGCGTCCTCGTAGGCCTTGATCCGGAGGCCGTTGGTGGACTTCTTGAGCGTGCAGTCCTTGACCGAGACGTCCGTCACGTCCTTCTCGTCCTTGTACCGCCCCAGGCTGCCGATGCTGATGCCGTGGCCCGGGCCGCAGGTGACGCCGGTGATGTTGATCTTGGTGCTCCCCGGGCCGATGGAGATGCAGTCGTCGCCGACGCCGATGACCGTGTTGACGATGCTGATCCCGGACGAGTCGCCCATGTGGATGCCGTCCGTGTTGGGGCTGTCACCCGGGGCGGTCACCGTCACGTCCTTGATCACCACGTCCTTGCACTGGAACACGTTCATGTGGAAGAACTTGGAGTTGAGCAGCGTGATGCCGGACACCTCGCCCTTGGTGATAAAGTCCAGCACCAGCGAGTTGGGCAGGATCTTGCAGTCGTACTTCTTGGCGCACGAGTTCTTGCTCCACACGGAGGGGCCCTGCCCGTCCAGCGTGCCCTTGCCGGTGATCACCAGGTTTTCCACGCGTAGGATCTCGATCCAGTTGCCCTTGTACAGGCTCAGGTCCGTGGACGCCAGCAGGTTGCCGTCAACCTGGATGGTCACGTCGCCCTTGCACGGACCCGTGTAGTTGAGCGGGCCCGTCAGGTAGTCGCCCTTGGGGATCAGGATTGTGTTCTTCCCGGAGCCGCCGCAGGCCGATGCCCACGCCTCCTGCAGCGCCTTGGTGCTGTCCGTCTTGCCATCGCCCGACGCGCCCAGCTTGGTGATGTCGCACGTCCCGTCGGGACACGACCCACCCTTGGCGTCGCCTCCCGCGTCGTCCTTCTTCGCGTCGTCCTTCTTCCCGCCAGCTTGTGCCGCGCAGACGAGCGCCAGCAGGAACAGGGCTCTCATGGCGTTGTCGGTGAAGGCCATTTTATTTGCCTTTGGTTATTTCTCTCCCTCTGTGTGTGTCTTGCTCACTCATCCCTCTCCCCACCTTTATATACCTGCTGCTGACGGGCTTCGCACTGCTATGTTTGTGGCATGCTCATCCATCACCTAGCCTGCCTGACCAACCATCTCCATAGCTATTTTTGGACCAGCAGCTTCGCTCTCGTCCTCGAGTTCTGTTCGGTCCATTATTGGCCATATATTGCCCAAATAAACCAACGCTTGGCTGATGTATGTTTCACAAAGAAATTAGTATTCAATGAATTAAAATAGACATATTAAATTCTAGTCTCTCCGTAAATAAACATATGTAGAGCTTGTATATATTCGAGCTTAAACAAATGTAGACGCTTAGCTTTATTATTGGGGACTAACGTGACTAGTGTTTTGGGTTGTGCCATGCACAAAAAAAAAAACAATATTTTTAACCTAACGACGACCAAAAACATCTAGACCTGCAAAAATACATGGTTGACAAGATTGCCTACTAGTACCCATACACAACAAAGGTGGTAAAGCATCCACCCAGGCAGCATGACTACAGCGGTCAAGTATACGCCCAACAAACAACGGTGGCAAAGCATCCACCCAACCATCAAACTGAGCATATCTCAAGTAGTAATATTTTTTCTGGTGAAACTAGTGACTAGGTTCAAGTTATCGACTTAGCACTAATGCTCATTTTTTCTTGGATTTGTTCCATGATTAAAACAATGCTATTTTTTTAGTGACAGGCGATATGTCCATGTAGATGGCAAGGTGTCAATAGTGACTTCGTCAATTTCAAGGATCTGTCGGCTCAGTCTCTCGGAGGTGCTCATGGGTTAGTGTTGTGTGCATGTATGTCATAAGGTTGAGTGTGCATGTGTTTATGAGCGTCTACGTATGTTTCGCAAAAAAAGCACCAAGAAGGCGAAGCATCCGTCAAAAGTGAAGCAACCATCACAAGGCAATGACTGGCCAAGTATCCGCCATCAAAGAGAACATGGGCAACAAAGCACCTGCACAGGGGCGGACCTACGTTACAGTTGGTGAGGGCACAGGCCCTCACTCATAATTTTGATGTCAAGGTAAAATACAATACCATATTCAAGCTGCATTCATCTAGAAGTTCTGAAGTTGTGCCCCGGCCCATCTCAAATTCTTCCTTGGGTCCCCCCTGCACCAGCCATATGCCACGATCCAAGCAACAAGCAACGATTGTCGGACATAGAGGCCTAGGGCCCACACGGACGCAGGAAGAACTCCAAAAGAGGATATGGCAATGAGTAGACACCGTGACGCAAGGCAACACAAGACTCTACGAAATATTGAAACTAGTCGACATAAGGAAAGCACTCGCATAGCGAGGCTTGCTCGGGTTACTACTCGAATTAGACTAGGATTCCACTCTTGTAACCCTGCCAACCAGTATATAAGGTTGGGCAGAGACCCCTCTCAAAACAACACACAAGTTCAACTCAATACGTTCCAATAGGACATCAATCTACAGAATAGAGAGAATCACGACTAGACTTACTGATCATAGATCGATAAGACAAGCTTGTACTCATATTCATCCTACGTAATACAAGATCAGCAACATGACGTAGGGTATTACGCCTAATTGGCGGCTCGAACCTGTATAAATCTCGTGTCACGTAATCGTCGAGTTCCTGATTCTACGATCACTCCACCAAAACTCTACTACCTAGGGATACCCCTCGGTGGGATTGCCGGTACAACACCGGCATCTGGCGCGCCAGGTAGGGATGATCGTCAAGAATCCCGTGGAGAATTCGACGACTTAAGACAAAACAAGATGATATGGGAAGACGCTGCTCTTGGGACCAAGCACAAGAAGATGATCGACGACATCAACCCACTCCAATCAGGAAAGACATCACCAAGCGCGGAGGAGCTTGCAGAGAATTTTGATGAAATTTGGCTATCTGACATCGTCAAGGGGCAAGCGCTCGAATCAAAGTCGCTCTCAAACTCTTCTCGAAAAATTTCCCCTGAGTCCGACTCGATTTCGACGAGTAGTTCGACCACCCACCCAACCCAAACCCAAATCGAAGACCAGTCCGAGTCACTTTCAATGAAAGGACTAAAATTGGCAAGACAACTCTTGGGCCGATAGATTTGGTTCTAACATCCAATCTGCCATATCAGTCCGGCGCACCTCTTGCGTTGGAAGCGGAAGGCGGCACGGAAATTGCTACTACAAGCTCTAGCGCCAGCTTCGACCCTGAGCGCGAGCTGTCCATGGCTAATCCAGTTGATGACAACGAACGCTACACCAATGAACTCGAAGAGCAAATATCCACAGATTTAGAAGGATTGGAGGGAGAGTCAGAAGCACACAAGCATCAAGGGAATCCAAGAATGCAAAAAGAGCTCAACGACGACTCAACGCACGAAGTCGTCGACTAGAAAATGTCAACAAGGAACCAGTCCAGACATGCCAATATGTTTCTCCTTTGGCCAACGCTATGGAGCTCCAATTTCAGCTACGATCATTACCCAAAACAACAGCGGTCAAAAAAGCTCTCGAACAAGTCAAAACAATGATCTAACAACTCGACACAGCAGTTGCCATCCCTCAAGCAAGCAAGTACAATGCTCCAGTCAAAAGTCAGGTGGTCAACAGCAAAGTAAGGGCGTTCAATGCAAAAAGCAAGAATGCCACACCTAGCCGCGCCCCTAGTCGACTGGCAAGGAGCCGATTTCAAGGTGGAAACAACAGAGCCGCACAAGGTCAACCTGACCTCCGTCAGTACCTGGATAGACAACGCAACATCCGCTCTATCATCAACTCCTAACAGCTAGATAGGGAACAAGACGACGACGACGACGGTTACCCAATGCTGACAAGGGACATTAGGATGGCCATCTATCCTCCCAACTTCCCTCTAGCCCTAGAAACTTGGTTAAGATCTTTTTCGACTGCAATTGAGTGTGCAGGAGGAAACAACGCGATCAAATGTTGATACTTCCCTCTAGCCCTGAAAACTTCTCCCCTGACGTGGTTCGAGAACCTGCCTCGAAATTCAATCTACTCCTGGAAACAACTTAAGCAAGTATTCATCGCCAACTTTCAAGGAATGTACGATCGTCCAGGGACTCGCCATGAGCTCCATGTGCAAGCACAAGGAGAATGAATCACTCAGAGAGTACATGCAGCGTTTCTTCGATATAAAGTACACAGTCGTGGATATATCCGAATGTGACATCATAGACCTGTTCCAAGCTGGAATATTCAGCAGAATTGTCCACTCGGACTTCGGTCATCAACGGCCAAAAACAATTCAAGCACTAAGGGCAATGATTGAAGAATGGGCAGACCAAGAAGATAGGGAGATCGCGAAGTATGGAAGTAGACGAGGCTACAACAAGAAAAACAATGATCACAAGAATCAACGCGATTTCCCAGGCATACCAAGGAAGAGATAGCCAGACGATATCATCACAGCGCTCGGACAAAATGCACATGGTCAGCCAAAGAAGAATAGAGACTTCGAGAAGGCCCTACAACAACAGCAATGCCCATGGCACCCAAACCAAAAACACACAGCCTGGGACTGCTACAGCCTTAGAAAAGCCTTTAGACTCCCAGTGAACGACAAACACAAAAGACACAAAGGCAAGAACAAGGCAGAAGAAGAAGATAAGACCAAGGAGGACAAATTTCAGAGCGCAGACAAGACTGTCATGGTTATCATGGGTGGAGAGCACGGTTTTCCATCAAAATGAGTACATAAACTCACTCTAAGGGAAATCATGTCAGTTGAACCTGCTGTTCCAGGATACTTAAAGTACTCGGAAATTCCGATTACTTTCACAAGAGAAGACCAGTGGACAAGCTACGCGGACACATGATGATTGCCACTTGTGTTAGATCCGACAGTAGCTAGTTCAAAGTTAACCAAAGTACTCATTGACGGTGGAGCTGGTCTCAATGTCCTATTCACAAATACTTTAAAGAAGATGGGACTGGACATCTCAAATATGCTCACTTCCACCAAATCTCCTTTCTACGGAATAGTTCTTAGCAATGCGGCCTTACCTCTTGGACTCGAGAAAACTACAGAACAGAATTCATCACCTTTGAAGTGGCAGATTTCGAGACTTCCTACCATGCAATTCTGGGACGACCAGCCATGGCAAAATTCATGGCAGTACCTCATTACGTGTACCTCATTCGCAAGATGCTCGAACCACATGGCGTTTTATCACTTCGAGGAGATCTCAGGCGGTCATACGATTGCAATAGGGAAGCAGTCGAACTCGCTTCAACTACTCAAATTCCCGGCTCAATGGCTGAAGTATTTGCAGCAGCACAGAAGCTGAAAAAGACCAGCCTGGATATTCCAACACAGGAGCCTGGTCCTTTTAAAGTAACAATGCCCAAGGAGGTCGAAACCAAGCAGATCGAGTTGTAGGAAGGAGAACCATCCAAGACAACTACGATCGGAGCAAGACTAGATCCTAAATAGGAAAGCGCGCTCGTCAGTTTCCTTCAGGCTAACCGAGACATTTTTGCTTGGCAACCAGCAGATATGATAGTGGTGCCAAAGGAACTGATCGAGCATACCTTAAATGTGGATCCAAAGGCCACGCCAAAGCAACAGCGACTACAACGATTGGCCCAAGACAAGAGAGAAGCTATCAAAATCAAGATTGCAAAACTATGTGCAGCCGGTTTCATAAAAAGAAGTCTTCCACCCCGAGTGGTTAGCCAATCCAGTCTTAGTTCGCAAGAAGAACAACGAGTGGAGGATGTGCGTCAACTGCACAGATTTAAACAAGCATTGCCCCAAGGATCCATTCGGACTTCCAAAAATCGACCAAGTCGTCGATTCAACTGCAGGCTCAGTCTTACTTTACTTCATAGACTGCTATTCTGGATACCATCATATTGCTCTGAAGGAAGAAGATCAAATTAAGACTGCTTTTATCACTCCATATGGAGCATATGCCTACACTACCATTTCCTTTGGACAAAAGAATGTCGGTGCAACCTATCAATGAGCCATTCAACTCTGCTTCAAGGACCAATTGCATCGCAATGTCGAAGCCTATGTGGATGATGTAGTCGTTATGACAAGGAATCCAGACAACTTCATCGCAGATCTCGAAGAAACTTTCAATTCACTTCGAAAGTATAGATGGAGACTCAATCCCACCAAATGTGTATTTGGTGTCCCTTCGGGAAAATTACTCAGTTTCATCGTGGCTTATCGAGGAATCGAAGCAAATCCAGAGAAGATCAATGTCATCACAAGCATGAAAGCACCCAGGACAGTCAAGGATGTCCAAAAGCTTACAGGATGCATGGCAGCTCTGAACTAGATTTATCTCTCGACTTGAAGAAAGGGGGCTCCCTTTTTTCAAACTATTGAAGAAGCAAGACGGTTTCCGGTGGACAGAAGAAGCAGATGCGACACTTCATGATTTGAAGAAACATCTACAAACTCCACCGATCATTACAGCTCCTCAAGAAGAAGAAGCTCTAATCTTATACATCTCAGATACCAGAAATGTGGTGAGCACCGCACAAGTCATGGAAAAGACCTGAGGACCACCATGCATTCCCCGTGCAGAGGCCGATGTACTTTGTCAGTGAAGTACTCTCGGAGTCCAAAGCTCGATATCTCGCGATACAAAAACTACTCTACGCCTTGCTCATTACATCAAGGAAGCTACGACACTACTTCGACGCACACAAAATCCTGGTTGTTACGGATTACGCGCTCGGAGAAATTCTACATAATCCAGATTCCACCGGTCGGATTTCTAAATGGGCAGTGGAACTAGGAGCACTCAACATCGAGTTCAAAGTGAAGAAAGCCATTGAATCTCAAGCACTAGTCGACTTCATGGTAGAGTGGTATGAAAACCAAGCTCCGACACCAGCTGTTAAGCCCGAGCATTGTATCATGTACTTTGATGGATCCCTCAAACTCGAAGAAGTCAGCACAGGCGTCTTGTTCATATCACCAAAAAGTGAACAACTCAAGTACGTCTTGCAAATTTTCTGGGAAGTATCAAACAATGAGGCGGAGTACGAAGCTCTGCTGCATGGTCTACGCCTCGCGATATCACTCGGAATCAAACGTCTACTAGTCTACGGCGACTCCTCAGTGGTGATCAACCAAGTCAACAAAGAGTGGGACCGTAACAAAGAAAATATGGATGCATATTGCGCAGATGTGCGTAAATTATAGAACAAATTCAGAGGACTCGAGTACCATTGGTTGGCACGGGATGACAATGTTACCGCCGATGTATTATCCAAGCTAGGATCTACTCGAGGACAAGTACCCGCCGGAGTATTCGTTCAAGAACTTTACAAAAGAACCATAGACCAAAAGACAAAAGGTAAAGATCCTGAACATAGTTCAGATCGAATGGTTCGGATCATAGAAGAAGATTGGCGGACACCCTTCATCGAGTACATCAAAAACAAGACGGTTCCAGCTAACAAAACTCAATCAGAACAACTCGTTCGAAGATCCAAGAATTACTTACTAATTGGAGATGAATTATATCGACGAGGATTATATTATGGAGTAGCAATGAAGTGCGTCACCAGACAAGAAGGAAGAGAAATCATGGAAGAAATACACTTAGGAGTTTGCCGGAATCACATTGCATCAAGGACCCTGGTTGGAAAAGCCTTCAGAGCAGCTTTCTATTGGCCAATAGCTCTAGCAGACGCAGAAGACTTAGTCCGCAAATGCCAAGGTTGTCAATTCTTTGGAAGACAGCAACATGTTCCTGCTCATAACCTTATTGCAATACCCCCTTCATGGCCTTTCGCTTGCTAGGGGCTAGATATGGTGGGCAGATTAACAACTGCTCTAGGAGTCAGTCTGGGCATTTGGTTAACTGAAACCGAACCGATCGGTTCCTCGGTTTTTCAAGAAATTCGGTTCTTCAGAAACGGGGACCGATCGGTTCCTCATATAAATCAGAACCGAGCAAATTCAGTTCGGTTACTTCGGTTCGGTTCTCGGTTCTGACCGAACTAAGCCGAGCTCCTGTGTACGCATATTTGAAATCGGAAGAACGTCTGTCCCAACACAAAATCGCCTATGATCTTCTCGCAAAGATAAGGATAAAAAATCAAAATAGAAAGAACAAAAGAACATGTTGTCCCAGCCTAACAAAGGTGAGATTCCAATACATAAAAAAATGAATCAAGCATCGACGGCACCAGACCTAATCCAACCAAGTAAATAAAAAATGAATACAAGGGACATCTGCTGACAGGAGGTTGCAGTCTTAGATCGGAGGAGCAGTCGCATTGATACGAAGGGGCTTCCTATGTCGCCGCCGGATCTTCTTTGGCTCGACGCCTCGACGTGGAGGAGCAGGGCAAGGAGCACCGACGGGCAGCAAAGCTGCAGCTCGTCGGAGTGGGAGAGGACCTGGGCAGGGGGCTGCTGCTGTGTGCTGGAGACGAGCGCCGGAGGGACCGGTGAGCCGGGGCGGCAGCGCTTGCCTCTTCGAGTGGTGTGGCGGCCAGTTCCCAGTGGGTGTGCGGCGCGCTGAGGGAAGGAATGGGGGAGCTGGTGGCCGGTTGGAATGTGGGATGGGGGCTTATATATCTAGGGTTAGTGGTGGATGGCTATTGGGCTGGGCTGGAATCGTAGTTAATGGGCCTTCTACATATATCTCGGTCAGTTCGGTTAAATCGGTTAACCGATGGCCTGAACCGAACTAACCGGGATTATTTCGGTTAGTAGAAACTGAGAACCGAACTGGTGACCGAATTTCTCGGTTTCGTTTAATTCGGTTCGGTTCTCGGTTATTTCGGTTCGGTTCTTGGTTCTCGGGTAATTATGCCCAGGCTAATCCAGGAGGGTTCACGCACGTCTTGGTGGCTATCGACAAGTTCACAAAATGGATCGAAGTCAAGCCTATCACCTCCATCACAGGCGGAAAAGCAGTAGACTTCATCATCGAACTCATGCACAGATTCGGCATGCCTAACAGCATCATCACAGACCTAGGATCCAACTTCAACAGCCATGAATTTTTGGATTTCTGCGACAGAAGCAGAATCGAAACCAAGCAAGCATCAGTGGCACACCCAAAAGCCAACGGTCAAGTCGAGCGTACCAATGGGCTGATCCTAGATGGACTCAAGAAAAGACTATTCGAGTACAACAAAAAATATGGAGGAAAATGGAACTATGAACTACCTCATGTAGTCTGGGGGCTAAGAACTCAACCTTGCAAGCCCACCAGACAAACTCCATACTATTTAGTATATGGTTAGGAAGCAATCTTGCCTGTAGACATCATGTTCAATTCTTATCAAGTAGAGGCATAGGACTGGCAGACACAACAAGACAGCTAGAAATTGATCTATCCGAGGAGGAATGCTACGCAGCTCTTCTCCGGTCAGCTCGCTACACTCAAGGAGTACGTCGTTATCACGACAGAAATGTCCAACAAAGAGCTTTCAACATCGGCGACCTAGTCCTATGATGCATCCAAAAGACTGCAGAGCTACACAAGTTGATGTCAAGGTGGGAAGGACCATTCATCATATCTAAGGTCACTGGCCTAGGATCATTAGATTTCAAACGCAAGGAGTCGAGGAGCCGAATTCTTCGAATATAGAACACCTACAACGTTTCTACGCTTAAAAGGACAGAGGAGATATCTTGTAAATATTGTATATTCAAGGACAAAGCAATATCATATCGTCATCTGGCACCTCAGTCCAAGACAAAAATCACGGATAACAAATTTATCCAAGAACTTCCGAGTCCCTGCACCACAAGCATGGGGCAGGATCAAACGAGAAGTTCCTATCAAACTATGCTAGTCTCTTGAGACAAAGCATTAGTTGGTTTCAGGCTCTTCGAGTACTTGTCTTCAAGAAAGCAAGTTCAAGCGAAAGAACTAGTCCTGAAATCATAATTCGAGGATCTTGAGTGCTTCTTCCAAGAAAAGAAATGCCCAAGCGAGAAACACGAAAACTCGAAAAAATGGCTTGACCTTCCAAGTAAACACAAGATCTTTACAAAAAATTATCCAAGGCTTCCGAGTACTTTTTTCACAATTATGAGCTACTTCAAGCGAGAAGTTCTTCGATGAGGTACGCTGGCCTTACAGCAGCACCACTAATTCAGGACCTTTGAGAAACTTGTTTCAAGAAAACAGATCCAAGTGAAAGGAAAACTCCCTGAACAGGCTCGGCCTATTCAAAAACTATTAAAGAGTTTATGAAAGCAGGTTATGCTACGAGCTCTTGACTAGAAAAACGAGGTTTCCGAGTGCTTTCTTTTAAGAAAAGAAAAGGCCCAATTGAGAAACACAACTCGAAAGAGACTAAGATTGCTTAAATAAAGAGCACGAGTCATAAATCAAAACAAAGAAAGATAGATAAATGATGACAAACCACATCAAGAACTATCCACATTGTTTTCCACAAAAGACTACAAGTTTTCAGCTTTACATATGGCAAATAGTAGCAAGACTACTCTTCATCATCCTCAAAAGGCTGAAGCTTCTCGACAACTTCCGCTGCCAATGGTTTGGTCTCCCTCAAAAGCTGTTTGAATTCATCTTCAGAACAATCCTGTGCTTTGCCTCCAGGAACGGCACCTAGACTAGCATCAGGATGAAGAGATCGTATAATGGCAAGCATCTTATTTGAAAGGAAGCAGCAAGTCTCTTGCACATAAGCAGCGAACTTTGAAGGAGCTTTCTCCAACCTTTGGATAAGAGACCGAGGATTCTCTCCAGCAGGTTCACGATCAAAGGAGTCAGCAACAAGCTCCGCAGCTTTCTCCAAAGCTTGATATTTCTCGTCAAGATCCTTTATCGTAGCAAGACTCTGTAGCGCCTCAGCATCAGCATCCTTTAGCTTCATTTGAAGTTTGCCACATTCTATCAGCTTATCAAGATATGACAGACCAAGCTTGTCATGCTTAGTCTGAAGATCATTGAACTTCTCTAGCTTTTCATTAGCGGCATAAACAAGGGACTCCATGTGGGTCTTATCCTTCTTAAGCACATCCACCTGTTTGGACAGAGCTAAAGAGTAGTGGAAGACAAAAAGTCAAGTATACTACCAAAAAGCCGTCTAAATCTGGAAACAAAGGCAAAAGAACTCACCGGCTTTGGAAGCATTCAGGGTCTTGTTCCTAGCTTGAAGCTTGAGGATCTCCTGCTCAAGTTTCTCCCAGTTCAGACGCAAAAGCTTGAAAGTCGTTTAGCTTGTCAGCATTGATGACGTCAATCTTCGACAAAAGCTAGAGCTTTTGAGAGTGATGCTTCTCCAATTCAATCTCAGCTTTCTTCAGAAGATCTGATTTCTCCTGAGAACCCGCAGCAACATCCTAAAAGACAAGGGAGTAAATCAACAAGTCTTAAAAGGAAAAATAGGATCAGAGATCAACAAAGGAGTACCTTCAAATAGTTGATGCACTCGTGGGCATACTCCAACATCAAGTTGCCCTTCGCAAGCGGCAACTCTAGCCGCTCCTTCCTGAGCAGAGGACCCTCAAGATATCACGCTGGAACCTTGAAGCCGGTGACCAAACCACTCGATCCACCGGCGGCACTGTTGGCACTCCTTAGCCTAACTAAAATCCGCAAGCGCACGGAGCCCGATGTAGCCTTTCACCAGGGGAGTAAGAACCTGGATATCGAATCCAAGGAACGGCAGACGCGACTAGCCTAGGACTTTTCTAACCGGATCCACCAAGGAGAAAAAGGATAAATGGGTAGAGAGCTTGACTTTAGTTAGCTACTCGTTACCCCAGACAAACTATCGATACCTAACCTGATCTGCTTCGACGGCTAGAACGGGAAGAACTCAGAATGGGGTGAGAGAGGGGTTCTTCCGGGCTCAGCACTACTGTTATGAGTACACCCGAACGTGGTGGAGTACAAAGGACGGACAGGGCTGTCACCACCTGCCGCCTACCACTGCAGTTCCGTGGGGTGCAACACAACCTGAGATGACTAGCCAGCACAGGCACCACGCCTAAGCTTTCAGTCACTGACCTCCACCCAACGCGAAGGGCTATAGAGGAAACCCCAAACAAGAGTCGCTGTCACTCGCGCAGACTCAGGTACCCGCAGATCAATGATAAATATGATAACTTGCTGAAAGTAAGTTGTAAACTAGCGAAGTACTAAAGACAAGGGACCGAGGACTTACTGAAGATAACTCTTGAATATATTCCTCGGGGGCGGAAATGTCGAGACGAGACCGAGAGAGAAATCCCGGACTCTCTCTACAAAGCTCGGCTGTCACCCGAGCAACTCACCCACTCTCTCCCTACTCTACTCTAAAGATGAGAACTCAAACTCACTAAGCTACTCTTCTCTCCTTTGGATGAATTGATGGATGATCTCTCAAGGTGAAAGAGGGTCCCTTTTATAGCTTCCAGGGGCGGTTGCAGGCGTCAAGTGTAAGCTAATGCTCTGCTTAACTGCCACGCGAAGGGGGACAGGTGGCAGCCTCTGGGGGAGGCCGGCCGGCCTAGGCCAGGCCGATCGGCCTGGCCTTGCTGCCCCGTGGCACCGCCTTCTTCAGGGACGCTCTGGATTGCACCCTGAGGTCGGTAACGGTTGCGTTGGATTGAGGCTGTCCGAGAATCCCATGTTGGTGGGCCCTTCAATCCATGCAAATGTAGCTTAGGCCTTTCGGTTCTTTGGATCAAACCGACGTTGATCGCACGTCTCAGGATTATCTGACTTGTGTTTGTGATCATCTGGATCAAGGACGTGGCAAATGGCCACAGAAGGGGGCCGGCCGGCCTGGCATAGGCCGGCCGGCCTGGCTTTGTGTCAACCATGGCTCATCTTTTGCTTGCTTGCTCCTGCACTCATAAATTATACAAAACTTGTGGAACTCATTAGAAATAATCAATTTTACTTTGTTATGAGCAAGATGAGCCTGAAATGTGACGGAATGTTGGTGGTGAAACCGTATCGTAACGACCACCAACAGGCACCCATTGGCAATGTCAGAGGACTCGACGCCGACGCCAAACCAGTGGACGTTCCAAGCAAAGCAATGTCAAGCACTCATCCCTCAGCCTGCAGAAGTCGACAAAGTCATAAAACAGAACTGCAAAAGAAGGCCTGCAAACATAGAGAAGAGATAAAGAACCTCAAGAGCAGCAACAAGCAATGTCACTTCGGGTTGACCTTCACTCACGGGCTCCTCACCATGAGATGCCTCAAAAGGGGGGATCACGCCCTCATCTGACGATGGCAGAATCAACTTGTCGGTGTTTCGAACCACCGGCTAGTAAATTTATCTGTTTGCGCGTGGGGATCCTGATGGTTAGCGAGTCAAGCACAAGAATGTATAATGGTTCAGGCAATTTGCCCTACGTCCAGTAGGGTGGTCAGCTCGCGTTGCTCGCTCTTCTGTTCGTAGTAGGGGTTACAAACGGGTGAGGGAGAGAAGAGTTCTCAAGCCTCAAGAGAGTACGTGAGTGTGTTGTAAGTGTTCGAGAGAGAGAGAGAGAGAGAGCGCTGGCCTCCCCGTTTATACTCCAAGGGGAGGCCATTTTATAGGGGGGTCAGATAGAAAAGGATGAATCCCCCAAGGGGTTTAGTGAAAAGGTGACCTAAACATGGCCTAGTGTCTAATCCCTTAGGTTACGCGTGCCCCTATCTGCCGCCAGAGGGGCGGCCGTCGCTCTGTCATTTCTGTCTGTCAGTCTGCCGTCCGCCCATACTGCATGAGGTGGCGACGGCGGGCAAGGTACAGGCAGCCGCCCGTTTACCCCAGGATAAAGAGGGGGTCTATCTGGCGTTGCCTTCTTTTATCTGCTGGTCTGACTGCCATGCGTACAGGATGGCAGATCTGCCCGTTATGTGCCCGTGCCTCCCGTAATGGCAGGCTTACCATGGCGGCCAAGTCGGCTAGTTTCTTTGGCCTCATGATGGGTTTATGAGCAGTGCACCAGTCCTTAAGCACACCTTTTGGTGGATCTCTGTCCGTCTCGCCTGCCTCCGGGCCCCACGACGGCCTGGTGAGGCAAGGGTCAAAGATTCCCCCTTGAGGTCGGGCGATACGGTCTTGGTCTTGATCCGGTCATCCGTCTCCTGACCTCGGGGGTCGGGCGAGGTGAACACTCCTCGAGCCGAGCGTCCGCCTCCCGTCCTCCTATCGGGGGTCGGGCGAGGTGAACCCTTCTCCTGAGTCGTGTTCTCATTTGTCCTGACCATGCTGGGTCGGGCGTGGTGTCGCTTGTTGGGCCGCTTCCTTCTTGCGGGCCGGATCGGTTCCGCCTAAGCCGATGTTTATTCCCGAGTGTATTCCTTGCCTTGGGGGCCCTGGTGCTGCCCCCCGACAGTGCCCCCGAGCCCCTAGGGGAGTTTGTGAACTCATCCGGGGGCTGTGTTTTTGAGATTATGTTTGTTTCAATGGCTTTTTGGGCATTTTGTGTGTGTGGTGTCGTCCTTCTTGAGGTTTTGCCTTTTGCCCTTCTTCGTTGATTTTCTCCCATGCACCTTTGCCAAAAGAAGGTGGGGAGTTAGGACCGCCTCGTGCTTTTTTCTCATTTTGGTCGTGGCACGGTGTCCATTAAGCTTCTAGCGGGTTACTCGAGTGAAGTCCAGTTGCCCATTCGCTAGGGCGCTGATGGACCCGTGTTGACGGCCATTATAACCTCGTAGTGACCGTCAACATTTCGGTAAAATGAGGATGATCATACCATGTTCCATACATAAACGTGTTTTTACTCACCAATTCCAGAAGTTTTGGATGAGTTGTGCTTGCAGGACAAATCAGGAGAAACCAGGGCCAAACCTGGCACAAAGCCAGGCCGGCCGGCCTAACCTAGGCCGACCGGCCTCCCCAGGCCAAGTCTGGCCACGTCACTGATCCACAAGCTAAGTTAAGCATCCAAGATGATCAGGAGACGTGCATCTGATGTCGATTTGATCCAAGGACCCGAAAGGCCTAGAGTGGGAGACACATGGATTGAAGGGCGCACCAACCTAGGATTCTCGGACAGCTTCAACTAAACGCAACTACTATCAACTTCAGGAGAGCATCAGGACCGTTCATGCAAAGGTCGGTGCCAAGTGGCACGAGGACCAGGTCGGTCGGCCTTGATGGGGCCGACCGGCCTCCTTCTGTGGCCGCCAAGTTTCCCCCTTCGCGTGAAGCCTAAGTAGGTCCTTAGCTTGCTAATGACGCTGGGATCCACCCCCTGGAGGCTATAAAAGGAGCGCTCATCCACCTTGGGAGACACGCACCAGACTTCTCAAGTTCATACTTGAAGGGAGCTCTTGTATCTTTTCCATTTCTTAGAGTAGGATTAGAGTTGGGAGTAGAGTCGAGTCGAGCTTAGCTCGGATCTTCAGAGTCTTCAGAGTTCTAGTAAAGCTCTTGTATCGTTTCCTTCATTTGAAGAGTTTATCAATACAATTACTTTCTTACTTCAGAGCTTAAGTTTATCTTTTGTCTCTTTATTCTTGCTCTTTTAGAGTAAAGATCTTGCTCTCTTTAGAGTAAAGTTCTATCCCCCTTTAGTCTTAGTGTAGAGTTTAGTTTAGCTCTATCGGGCTTTATCTCGTGGGTTTTCTCTCCTTGACCGGGCCATAAGACGCCTTAGGGAAGACGGGGATTTCTCTTGACAGGCCTCAAGAGAAATCTTAATCATCGAGTGCAGACGTGGTGTCCGGCTTGTTGATTGACTAGGAAGTGTGTTGCACCCCACGGAACTGCAGTGGTAGGCGGCAGGTGGTGACAGGCCTGTCCGTCCTTCGTAGTCCACCACGTTCGGGTGTATTCATAACAGTAGTGCTGAGCCCGGAGAACCCCCTCTCTCACCCCGTTCTGTGGTTCTCCCGTTCTAGCCGTCGAAGTGAGCTCTGTTCCCGGTATCTAAGCTAGAGTCTAGGTTAAGGTTAGAGTGCCTTTTGCTCTGAGTTAGGAAGTGTCTAGGTCCGGTCTCTCCCAACGTCTTTCCTTTTCTTTAGAATTAGGTGCTCCTGTGTCGCTGGTCTTTTAGACCTTCTATCCGGTCATTTATTTGACCATTATCCCCAAATCTTAGAGTTTGTGCCCCTGGGTTTGTGGCTTGATATTTCTGGCTAGATATATCATTTCATTCTTCAATACACTTTAACCATTCTGCTTCCCTGTGGAAATATAAATACGATACCCTGGGATAACTCCCTAGGTGAAGTGCTACAACGAGATGTATTTTGTGCGCTTGCAGAATCCCTTTTGCATACAACAATATATCTTCGCGCTCTTGAAGCGTTGCCAAAACGTGACGCTAAGGAGTGCCAACAAGCATTTCTGGCGCCGTTGCCGGGGAAGCAATTGGCTAAAGTTATTGTTGAATTATTTGATAATCTTTATAGATTTACCAACCACTAACCTTAGTGACCTCACCACTGCAATATTCGTCTATCTTTGATGTGTTTGCAGGGTAGTGCATGACTGGTTTCAACCTACCATCAAACTTTGATTCTAATCCAGATCGCATTGGAAGAGTAGTGCGAAGGAGATACGTTTCTCCTCAAATTTCACTCAGCTCAAGCAACACAGTCGAGTCGTCATCCGACTCCGAGTATGAACCAGATTCAGGTTCATCATACTCTTCAGCTCCAGAATCACCAGAGATAATGGCTCAGCCGAAGAAGACACTCCGTGAGTTCTTAGCCCTGTCAAGCAGCAGCTTCCCGGGACTGTCGAATGCACAAGAAGGGGCATTTGAGCTGAGATCTGGTCTGGTCAATATGGTTCAGGTCAGCCCTTTCTGCGGAAAGGCGATTGAGGACGCCAACACTCACCTTCGGAACTTTCGGGAGGTGTGCAGCACCATTAATCCCAATGGCACACTGATCAACAACATCCGCCTACAACTTTTCCCATTCTCCTTGCTTGGGAAAGCCCCTATGCGGATGCGGGGGCTAGTCAACAAGGGCTTGGTTCTCCCTTCGGCTCATGCCAAGGAGTGGATCATCCCACGGAGCGAGCGGGAGCCAGCGCCTCCGCTTGGGTACGTGGTGGCGCTGGTCCCCTTCTTCAGAGCGCGGCTTCTGGGTTCCCCTGCATTGGTTCCTGCGGGGGCTTCTTTTCGAGTACGGGATTGAGCTTCACCACCTCAACCCGAACGGCTTCAACTACATCTCTGGTTTTGTTGCATTATGCGAGGGATTCTAGGGGATCGAGCCGCACTGGGACCTCTTCCGCTACTATTTTCGAGTGCAAGCTGATTCTTCGGGACAAGAAAAGTCCCCGGTGGGATGAGCCGGCATCTGCCTTCGCACAGGTCGGGGAAAGGACTTCATTGATTTTGCCTTCCCTACATCCAACAAGGGATGGCACGATCAGTGGATCTACCTCCGTAACTTCCCCGAGACGCGGTTTCCCCCGTACACCGGGCGTGTCTTCTTTGAGAAGAAAGGTCCGTTGGGGGAAAGATCTTCCACTCCCCGACCGGAATCGTCTTGCCGAGCTGATCTCTGCAATCCGTCGATTGAAGACGAGGAGGTTGACTGGCGCCAGCGTTATTACGGTGTTCCAGGCGAGTAGGATTACGCCATTGATGGATCGGCGCTTGCGAATTGGGAGATGAGGCCAGACACGGACACCTCAGACGTTCGCCTTTCTCTAGCTGCCATCAATGGCACCGAGGTTATGGCAGCGTCGGGGATGCGCTCAACAGAAAGAAGGTTCCTGACGAATTCCCAATCCTTGGGGAGACGGTCGCGATGCCCTGACGCTGGGTTTCTGCAAGTGGTACGCCTTGTCTCATTTGTACTTCCTTTCCTTGATTCATAACCTTGCATTTCATGTGTCGCCCTGTTAATCTTCCTTTTTTTCCTTTTTTGTAGTCGGGTC
The DNA here is from genome assembly GCA_015476505.1 of Urochloa ruziziensis. Taxonomy (NCBI): domain Eukaryota; kingdom Viridiplantae; phylum Streptophyta; class Magnoliopsida; order Poales; family Poaceae; genus Urochloa; species Urochloa ruziziensis. Next base: position 23,846 of record WEIB01000473.1, read on the forward strand.
TTAACTGGTACAAGAGTCGGCCTCGGCTTTTAGAGGTGGAGGAATGGAAACAGTTGACCGCACAATGCCGGGCGGACAGGGAGAAGAGGAGGAAGAACTCTCGCATCCGCCGCTCACAGCGGAAAGTAGGAGAAGGAAAAAGCCGGCGTGTCTGACTACGCTGACTCTACCGACGTGTCTGAAGATACAGACACAGAGACGGAGATGGAGTTGTTCACGGAGTTTCGTCGTAGGGGTGACGGCCTCGACATTCGTGCCCCTGCTCCCCCTTCCGGTGATGCTGACCTCTTGGAGGACGTCATCAGCGAAGCTGACAATGATGATGATGATGACGCTGGCGAGGGAGATGGCAATGGCGTCGAGTGGGGGGAGCTGGAAAGAGAATGCTTGCATGACCTCCACTCAACCTCTGACCCGGGAGCCTCGGGGTCGGGCGAGGTGGTCGGGCCTTCGCCTCTGCAATCCCAATACTTCCGTCGTCGACCACCCCGAGCTCTATTGCTGCCTCTGTGAGCCCTGACGTCGTCCTCCTCGGTTTCTCGCTCGGGGAGGCGCTTCTCTCTGCAGTTTGCCTCCTATGGTACGGGGTGCCACGAGCGGTCCCCGTGCCGGGATGTCTTCAGCCAACATTGGAGCCCCATCCGCGACAGCCTGGTCTTCCGAGGGCGAAGAGGTGAGCTCCCATTGGTTTTTTCCTCCTTTGTATTTTTTTCGTTTCCCGTTTTTGTGTTTAATCAAGGATTCGCTCGTTCTTAGGAGTTTTGTGAGGGACACGCCAGAGCTGCAGCCTCATAAGAGGCTTCGTCCGACCCCTCCTCCGCCTCGCATTGGGGCGGGAGCAGTTACCGCCGCCCCCGCATCGTCCCTTCCTCCCCAAGCCATGGAGGGGGAGATGCTTCCATGCTCGCTCATGATGACAGCCCGCTGCGTGGGTCTGCCACCATCCGGTGGTGGCGAAGAGCAGCCTTCCCCGATCGTGATTGAGAGCAGCCCAGAATCGTCGCACCGGGCAGTCCTGTCGTCGCCAGGAGCACTGACTTCCTGTCCAGAAATGGAGACGAACACGGTCGTGGAGGTTGAGAGGGCGGTGGATTCCCTTGATGTACCGAGGTGGGAAACTGCGGATGCTGATGTGGCCATGCCGGAGCCAAACATCGAGGTGGCGGGTCTAGAGATCCAATCCCTGACCAGTGCTGACAGGATGGCAGACACCCGCCCCAGTGGAGGGGATGCTCCAACATCCACCATGGTCGAGGTGGAGCCTGCTTCCGTTGAAGGGTGTTCGATGATCATGACGACGGGGGCCTCTGCCGGTCTCCTCTCCACCCTTGTAGGTGACACCGGGCGTTCCTTCGTCGGTCTCTGCCTGGAGGGTCCTCCCACGGCGCCTATGGTGGCAGAATTTGAAGCTTCCACCTCCCTCCTCCCAGTCACCGCAGAATCCAGCGCATGTCTCCCTCGGGTCTGGTGAGTTGGGCCCACGGGGCCCTTCCCAAGAGGTTGAGCTTGAAGAGGGCTGGCATTGGATGGAGGCGGAGGCCAGTGAGATGATGCAGGTCTCTAGCTTCCTTAGCTGGGTCGGCGCGGGCGGTCGAGGCCCTGTTTCGAGATGTGTTTCTTCCTGGTGGCCAGGTTAGTTTTGTTTCAGCCCCGCACCCTCGCCTTTCGTTGTTTTGTTGTACTCTTGACCTTTTCCTTTTTCATCGCGCGGTCGTTGATGCGGTCGGGCCGTCAAGCACAGGCCGCTCTGCTTCGTGAAAGGGCATCTCATGAAGAGGCGGGTCGGCTGCTTGTTGCAGCACGGCTTAGGCGGAGGAGAAACACCCGCCATCTCTCTGCGGAGCGGGATGCCCTTGCAGCGGAGGTTGCTCGTTTACGAGTGGACCTTCAGGACGAGAAGCAGCATGGTGATGATCTCCAAGTCTGGGTCCGTGAGAAGGGCCTTCGAGAAAAACTCGAGCGGCTTGCAGCTTCCGAGAAGCTGGCCAAGGAGGAGGTGAGCACCCGAGCCGAGCGTGCCCGACTGGACCGGGAAGACGCTGAGGCGCGCTTGGCTGCGGAATGCCAGGCTCGTTCTGATGCTGAGGTGCAGGCTGCTCAGGAGCGCCAACTCCGGGAAGGTGCTGAGGTGCGTGTCCTACAGGAGGAGCGGGCCAATGCCGATGCCGAGTCTGAGCTTGCTCGAGAGCGTGAGCTGCGTAAACGTGTCGAAGCTGAGGTCCTTGACGAGCGCGGGCGGAAGGAAGACGCGGAGGGTGTGGCCGTCGCCCTCTTAATGGAGGTTGATGTGTTCAAGTAGTGTGTTAAAGGTAAGTTCTGTCCATGTCTTTCCTTGTTGGCCTTTGTTCCTTTTCGGGTTGGGACCTTGAATTCTTTGGTCTAACGCAGGACTTACAGGACAAGTTCTGGAAGGAGAGCGTCGTCGCCAAGAACTGGAGACCCAACTTGCCGACCTGAGCCAAAATTTCTCCTCCTTGTAGGAGTCGCATGACGCCATGGGCCTGACACACTTCAACTTGCGACTGGCCTCAGAAGTCGCCCTTCATAGCCTGGGGAGAGAAGTTCCCGTGGAGCCTGGGCCGCTCTGCGTTGATGTTGCCCAACTGGGAGATGTCGTGAAGCGGTCAGTGCGTGAGGCCGGGTCCCATGGCTGTTTCGAGGGCTCCTACCACACCTTCACTGCGACGCTATCTCACTATAATGTGGACGTCCTGTGTATTAGTGAGGGGATCCCCCGTGAGACCCCTGCCGCCAACCTGGAGGTTTTCCAGACCAAAGCGAGGGAGGCGGCTCTGGTGTGGGCCGAGGCGCTGGAGCCGGTGCTTCATCCTCTGAAGTTCATTCGACGGTGTCTGCATCCGCTTCTCCTGGCCCCATGAGGAATAGAAGGTTGCTTTTAGGGGAGATTTTTGTAATAAGACAGTTTAAACATCGTGCTGTTTGACTTGTGGAACTGGTTCGTTTTATGTGTGCACTTTTGGTTTTAACAATCTTCTTTCGAGCATTAGCTTTGGTCTTATCATAATGTCTAGCTTTTCCTGAATGTGGCTTTCTTGGGAGAGTGTCAGTTGTAGCCGCAGGGGCGTAAACTTGGACGGCCATCCAACCAATACTTGCTTTATTCGAGGTAAGCGTCAAATATTATGACACAACCTCAGCCTATGCCACGGGGTCGGACTGTTACAAAAGAAATGCATTGAGTGTGTTGCCTGGACTTGGCGTGTGCCATATTAGGTAGCCCCCGAGCGGGGCCGACCCTGGGAGGGTCGGTTCGCGCTAAGATAAAAAGTAAAAAAAATTGAGCGAAGTGAAGTAAGCTTAGACTTATCTGGTAGAGTTGTGCTGGTGCGGAAGATCCTGTGCACCGTATGTGGGGCCTCCCCCTTGGGGATAAGGATGAATTAAATGCCTTTGGCGAGAGGTAGTTAGGGGGTAACCTCGGGCTACGCTCCTTTTGACAGTTGTGCTGACTTGACCAGTCACTGGTGTCGTGTTCTCATGCGGATCATCGGGACTGCGCGCCGTGCCTTGCATGCGTCGCATTGACGCGACGCTGGCGCAGCGTCAGAAGAAGTCAGAACCTTTCCCGCGGGCCGATGAGGTTTTGGACTTTTGTGCTTCTTGTGTGGAGGTCACAGGGCGCGCGGTGTTACCGGGTGTGGTAAGCGTACTTCTTCGTGTGGTTATAAAAGGTGAGGCCCATGTGCTTGGCTGGGCACATCGACGCCCAGTCCTCTAGCCATGAGAGAAAGCTCTATAAGAGAGGGTCGACCGTGGAGCCGTCCACCTGAGTTTTTTGGTCGCAGTTTCAAGGATTGGTGCTAGAGGGATGCTTGCGAGCGGAGGGGGGAGGAGGCTACGAAGCCGGGACCCTCATGTCTTCCATGCCGTGTTCAGTTTGGACTTTGGCATGACTCCGGGGGCCTTCGACCGGCTCTCCTCAGTGGCTAGCGCCCTTTGAGGAGAGAGCTGGTCAATTGCTCTAGCCGGAGCACGCAGGGGCCCTGCTCTCGGTCCGATGGATTGCGCTGTCCATGGACTTCGAGGTGTGGCCCTTGCCTGTGCGCGAAGTGGGCGAAGGCGTGCTGCAGTGTCAGGGCCTTCGTTCACCTGGCGTTGTGCCAGAGGCCTTGCCGACGCTGAGGGGGAAGATGGGTTGCGACATCTGCTGGATAACCTCGGCGCACTAGAAGGGGGCGATCGGGGAGAATCAGCAAAACAGAGCCTCACCTCCACATGGAGGCGGTCGGGCACCTACGACCTAATGCTAGAGGAATGCTTGCGACGCTCAGTGCAAGCATTGTCATGTCTAGTGGCGTAGGGCATGCTCGCCTGTTGCTGTGGCCGCCTCGTGGCTGTTTGTATCTTGATTGTTATATATGGCCGTTCGTTGGCCACTTCTCTTTGAGTAAAGACTTTCCTTCGATCTTGTTTTTGTTGTCGCGTGTTTTTAATCGAGGGTCAGGTGTTTACACAATTTGGGAGTTAGATCTTGGCAGGAACCAACAAGCGTGGTCTCGATGGTGACGCTTTGCGTGGGTGTGGGCCAAAGACCTTTTGCTCTCATTCAGAAATGCGTTAAAAATGCACGCGTCGGGACGGCTTCCCCCATCTTTCAAAACAGAGAACAAAAACAAGATGGAAGGACAAAAGGATGTATTGATTTGTAATTTACCCAAATGTCCTGACCATGCAACGCTAGAATGTTGCGCCACCATTTTTATGCCCGAATGCGGCATCGATACGTAGCAGTACGAGCCAAACGGGGTTATGAACGAGGTTGCGAGCTGGTCGGACTCTTTTAGCGCAACTTGGTGGTACCCAGAGTACGCGTCAAGGAAGCATAGGCTTTCGCACCCTGAAGTTGAGTCAACTATTTGGTCGATGTGCGGAAAAGGAAAAGGATCCTTCAGACATGCCTTGTTCAGGCTAGTGTAGTCAACGCACATTCTCCATTTCCCATTTTTGTTTCTTACAAGAACGGGATTAGCTAACCACTTGGGATGATACACTTCCTTGATAAACCCGGCTGCCAAAAGCTTCGCTAGCTCCTCGCCGATTGCCTTGCGCTTATCCTCGTCGAAGCGGCGCAAGCATTGCTTCACCGGCTTGGACCCGTGCCTGATCCTCAAGGAGTGCTCGACGACCTCCCTTGGAATGCCTGGCATGTTCGAGGGCTTCCACGCGAATACATCGATGTTCGCACAGGGGAAGTCGACGGGCGCGCCTTCCTATTTCGGATTCAGGCTGGCGCCGATGCACGCCGTCTTCTCTGGTGCACCGTCGGGGTCGAGGGAGACAACCTTGACACTTTTGTCCTCCTCCACGGGCTCGAATGAGATAGGCCTGCAATTAGAGTCAGGCTGCTCTTTGACTACGTTGGCCCTCATCTCTGCGAATTCCGCGGCGGAGAGTGTTGCAGTGGCCAGCTCGGTGAACTCCGTGTCGCAGGCATAGGCACGCTGGAAGGAGGTTCCCACGGTGATGACCCCCTTTGGCCCTGACATCTTCAGCTTGAGGTAGGTGTAGTTGGGGACGGCCATGAACTTGGCGTAGCAAGGCCTTCCCAGGACGGCGTGGTATGCGTCGTGGAAATCGACCACCTCAAACGTCAAGGTTTCCGTCCGAAAGTTGGTCGGGGTGCCAAACGTGACAGGCAGGTCGATCTTCCCAATGGGCATGGCCTGCTTCCCTGGCACGATGCCATGGAATGGCGTCGCAGTCGGGCGAACACGCGAGCGGTCAATGCCCATGTCCCGCAATGTGTCGGCGTAGATGATGTTGAGGCCGCTGCACCCGTCCATCAACACCTTGCTCAGGTGCTTCTTGTCGATGAAAGGGTCGACCACGAGTGGGTATCGACCCGGCTGTGGTACGTAGTTGGGATGGTCGGCCCGATCAAAGGTGATGGAAGCCTCCGACCACTTGAGGAAGACGGGTGTGGCCAGCTCGGCCGCGTAGACCTCTCGTCGGGCGAGCTTGGCGCCACGCTTGCTGCCAAGGGTCGCCAGCGCGGGGACGATCATCAGGAACCCATTCGGCGCGGGGTATGGGTCGACGTTGTCGTCGTCCTCCTGATCCGCGGGCGGGTCGGCCATCTTCCTCTTTTCATGCTCTACGCTCTAGAACTTCCTCAGGGTGGCACAGTCCTTGAGGAGGTGCTTGACTGGTCCGTCGTGGTTGGGGCATGGTGCGTTCCAGGCCTTCTCGAAGGCGTTGGACGGTTCTCACGCCAGAGCCTTGCCGCCTTTGCACTCAGAGCCGGCGACTATTCTTCTTCTTTCTTTTGGCTGAGCGGGAGGAGGTCCCTGGCTCGATCTCCTCGCCAGGAGCATCTTCCCCTGTTGCTGACATCTTGTTGAAGACGGCGTCGACCGCGTCCTCACCCGAGGCGTAGTCGGCCGCTATTTCCAAGAGGGCGGTGGTGGTGCGGGGCTTAGCGCGGCCCAGCTCTCGGACCAACCCTTTGCAGTTGGTGCCAACCACGACGGCAGCGCAGACCTCTGCGTCGGAGATGTCTGGCACCATCGTACAGAGGTGCGAGAACCTTCGGATGTACCCGCGGAGGGACTCCTTGGGCTTCTGCTTGCACGTCTTGAGGTCCCAGGAGTTCCCCGGCCGTGAGTAGGTCGCCTGGAAGTTGTCGATAAAGACCTTCTCCAGGTCTGACCAGTCTTGGATCTGGTCAGGGGGAGATGGTCCAGCCATGCTCGGGTCAAGTCGGTGAGGTGCAGGGGGAGCTGTCGGATGATGTAGTGGTCATCCTGCGCTCCGTCCGGCCAAGCTAGCCAAATGGAAATCCTCCAGCCAAGGACCAGGATTGGTCTCCCTAGAATACTTCACGATGTTGGTAGGCGCGCCGAACCGTGGTGGCGGTTCGGCTCTGCGGATGCGTATACTGAACGCCATGGTCTTGGGCGCATTGTCTGGCTCGGGCTCCGGTCTTCAGCGTCATCATATCGGCCCCCTCGTCTGGTGTGCCCGGGGTCGGTCCGAGTTTGGTCCTTGCAAGTTCTCCTATCGATGTCGCGCGTCGAGGGTGTGACGGACATCGTGCTTCGAGCCAAGCCGCTCGCGGACGGGCGGCCGCCTGTCTCTTTCGACGTCGGGGGTCGGCCCTGGTGGATCGAGATGTCGTGGACATTGGTGCATGATCCCTTCCGGGACGGTCTGGCGCTGCAACTGAGACTTTTCCGCATGTTGCTCCGCGGCGCGCGCTAGCAGTGCAGCAGCGTCACGTTGCACGCGCCGAGCCTCCGGCGTCGGATGTACTGGGAGGGCCTATAGCAGGGCGGCTGCAGCGGCGATGTTCTGGCTTGGCCGTGCAAAGACGGACGGCTCCCTGCCGGCGTCAACAATCTGCCGCTGGACGTCACGAGCGTGGGCTCACGCCCCGGCAGGGCGCGCACCCTGCCCTTGTTCGCGGCGCAGCTGAGCCTGCTGTAAGTCGAGCTGGACCCTCTCATGGTCAAGCTCTGCTTGCATGGTGAGGAGCTCCCGGCGTCGTGCCTGGACTCTCTCCTCCAGGGTCAGCACCCGGCCGTGCTGGTCATCGGGCAAGCGGGATGCCTCTGATGGGCGCGGCGTGACCAGTGCGGGTTGTCCCAGAGGCGGCCCACCAGCCGGCGTTTGACGCTGCGGCAGCTCTTCGTTGGCGTCTGACACGTGTCCATCAACATCTCCTACCATGAAACATTCCCTCGAAGGGTGATGAGAGGCGACGTTACTGGATTCCCTAGAGGAGCGGGCATCTTCCTCGTCGAGGAGATCGTCCACATCAAGGTCAAAGTCCTCTTCCGCGAGGAGGTCGTGGACCGACTGAGGGGTGTAGTCCGCCATCCCTACGAGCTCGCCGTCAGAGAAGTTGACGGAGATTTGCTTCCTGATCAAATCCTGCACAACCTGAGAAGCATTGGTGAGCCCAAAGGGTAAGGCCGCTTTCATGGCGGCGTGGTTTGGAGGGGGGATCGGTGGCCCCCGGCCAGTTGCTGCGTAATGTTAGAGAAGGAGTAGAGTACCGTGTGGATGTCCTCCATAGAGGGTGTCGGGCCCATGAAGGTGACCAGCTGGCACCAAAGTGCGCCATCGTCGATGTCCAGCAGACGTGGTCTTCCAGGGGAGAATGCCTCCGGAGGGCAAAGCTCGAGCTCCTGAAGCGCGCGTGTCGTGGCGCCGACGACGTCGTGGTCGCCGGCGGCACGCGGTACCGGCTCCTCTGGAGGCTCCGTCGTCTTGGAGACGACCTGAACGCTCTAGCGAGGCTCCGGACTTGCCTCTGCTCCCACCGGGGCGGAGTCATGGGAAATCTCAACAGGAGGAGGGAGGTTCGCCCTCTCCCCCTCCGTCGGAGTCTTGGGGTGACACTGCTAGCGGTCGGCGAGGCGGGCGGAGATATC
>WEIB01000474.1:0-36091 GCA_015476505.1 Urochloa ruziziensis
TAGTCACATCGAATCATCTTGGAGATCTTCATCCGAGTGGTTTTCTTGTACCCAGCCCCCGAGCATAGGAGCCAGCGGGGATGCATCGAGTAGTATGTAGTCAAAATAGCCACCATCAATAGAGTAGCGAAACAGAGGAGGTCGTGGCAGGATTACAAGGTTGGTTTCGAGTAGAATCCTAACCAATTACTACTCGGAGAGTGTTTTGAAGGCAATCCGAGTAGTTTACAAGTCATACGACTAATTTCCATATCGAGAAGAGTCCTTGCAGTACTCTACTCTTGTTCTTCACATCTGGTACGACTCTGTCTGGAGAGAATCCATGTGTCCCTGTGGGCCCATGGTCGTACCTCGAGTGCTTGCCAAGCCAATCGAGTGCTTTTTTGAGTTCTTGATCAGTCTTGGACAAGTCTTGGTTGTCACGAGGCCATGAGGTGCTTAAGCCCCGTTGACAGTCCAGCGAGCTTTAGGGTTCTTCAAATCATCTTGGAGATCATCATCCGAGTTGTAATTTGCACCCAGAATTAGTAGTCACATCGAATCATCTTGGAGATCTTCATCCGAGTGGTTTTCTTGTACCCAGCCCCCGAGCATAGGAGCCAGCGGGGATGCATCGAGTAGTATGTAGTCAAAATAGCCACCATCAACAGAGTAGCGAAACAGAGGAGGTCGTGGCAGGGTTACAAGGTTGGTTTCGAGTAGAATCCTAACCAATTACTACTCGGAGAGTGCTTTTGAAGGCAATCCAAGTAGTTTACAAGTCATACGACTAATTTCCATATCGAGAAGAGTCCTTGCAGTAGTCTACTCTTGTTCTTCACGCCTGGTACGACTCTGAGTGCTTGCCAAGCCAATCGAGTGCTTGTTGACGGCCACTATTCGCCACTTTTGACCGTCAACATTCCCAACTTAATGAAGAAACTAAGTGATGCTCACATAATATTTTATTAAACTAATGAGTTCCACGAGTTTTGTGCACCAATGTGTTTTGCAAGGAAATATAGGTAATATGGTGCATAAATACCAACATTGGTGAAGCCATACAAGTGAAGGTTCATCTCGAGACAAAGGAGACTTGGATATGGTTCAAAAGTGACCCAAATCACATATTTGACAGTACCATGTCGAAGAGCTCTCTGAGATGATCAAAATGGATATTTGGATGGCCCAATTCGGAGTCCGGACGAGAAAGTTATGCCTCCGGGAAAATCGCCGGCAAAACCTGTCCGGCCGGACGGCCTGACCTAGGCCGAACGGCCTGGACAAGGCCGGTCGGCCCTGGACCTCCACCAAACCACCTCAACCTTTGCAAGATGGCCTTAGGGTGTCACCAAAGTACCCCCAAGCATGGATTTCACAAGGATGAGTGAAGTTGAGACCGAAAGGCCTAAGACATGGAGCGGAAGGCCCACATGCAGCGACTAAACCAAACTTTTGGATCGGAACCGCCTCTTCAGACAACAAGAAACCGTCCACGAGCGTGTCGGTGCAACATAGGGCTGAGGGGGGCCAGAGCCAGGCCGGCCGGCCTAGCCTAGGCCGACCGGCCTCTAACTGCCGAGCGTGGATCAAACGCCACTGCAACCGTCATTAGGAGAGCATCAGGACCGTCCAGGAGAAAGGCGGTGCCAAATGGCAACCAACCCAGGCCGAACGGCCTGGATGAGGCCGGCCGGCCTATGACCGTGGCCGTTACTCCTCCCCTTTGGCGTGGAAGCTAAGCAGGTCCTTGGCGTCATCCCTACGCATGATACCGCCCTTGGAAGGCTATAAAAGGCGACCTCCACCCCCATTCAACTCACCATGGTGAAAGGGAGAAGTCCAAGTGTAGTGTAGTGCTGCCTATCTAGCTTAGAAAATAGGTAGAGTGGTGAGGTGAGAGTCCGGAGAGGAGCCGAAGTGCCGGCCCCTCTCCAACTTTGTGCCTCCGAGTAATGAAGCTTCCGTTCGAGTAAAGTTCCTCTTCTTTTGTCTTTACTGCTTTCCTTCCTTACATTAGTAGTTCTTGAATGCTTTCTCATGTTGCGGGTACCTGAGTCTGCGCGAGTGACAACGACTCTTGTTTGGGGTTTCCTCCCCTACTCGCGGGAGGGGTGGTCAGTAGCTGAAAGCTTAGGCGTGGTGCCTGTGCTGGGTAGCTACCTCAGGTTGTGTTGCACCCCACGGAACTGCAGTGGTAGGCGGCAGGTGGGGACAGCCCTGTCCATCCTTCGTAGTCCACCACGTTCGGGTGTACTCATAACAGTAGTGCTGAGCCCGGAGAACCCCCTCTCTCACCCCGTTCTGAGGTTCTCCCGTTCTAGCCGTCGAAGCAACTAGAGGAATCAAGTATTCCTAATAGGAGGTTAGCAAGTCGACATTAGATTTCCTCTACCCACTTACCTGTTCTTCTTCACTCCCATCGTCCCTGGATATACCAGAGCCGTTTCTAGTACACTTCCGTTCCTCGTGGATTCGATACCCTGGAATACTCCTAGGTGAAAGCTACATCGGCATCCGTACGCTTGCGGATTTATCTGTTAGGCTAAGGAACGCCAACAAGCTTTCTGGCGCCGTTGCCGGGGAACGGTAGCTGTACTAGTATCGTCCTAGTTTACCCTTGTATCACTCCACCTACCATACCATCCCTTATTATATAAAAAAAATTATCCCACCTTCCCCATGGCTTCCATTACCCTCTGTCGGTTCTCGGCACCAGGGCATAATCATTGGGTGCCTCCACCTTCATCACACCCCATCCATACCTCAGGCTTCGCCAGAGCCGTTTCTAGTACACTTCTCGTTCCTCGTGGATTCGATACCCTGGAATACTCCTAGGTGAAAGCTATATCGGCATCCGTACGCTTGCGGATTTATCTGTTAGGCTAAGGAACGCCAACAAGCTTTCTGGCGCCGTTGCCGGGGAACGGTAGCTGTACTAGTATCGTCCTAGTTACCCTTGTATCACTCCACCTACCATACCATCCCTTATTATAAAAAAAATTATCCCACCTTCCCCATGGCTTCCATTACCCTCCGTCGGTTCTCGGCACCAGGGCATAATCATTGGGTGCCTCCACCTTCATCACACCCCATCCATACCTCAGGCTTCGAGATCCGCCCTAGTCTTGCGGCCTTGGTTTGATCACAATCTTTCTCTAGGCACAAGGATGAAAATCCTTACACCCACCTACGAGAATTTGAGCAGAACTGCTCCCTCATCTCAATACCAGGCATGTATCATGAAACAGTGAAATGGAAGCTCTTCCCATTCTCCCTGACTGATGTTGCCAAAGAATGGTATTATATGACCGTAGGGACCATAAAAGGTGATTGGAATACCCTCAAAGATGAGTTTTGTCTCAAATTCTTCCCCGTATCGAAGGTCGTCGCCCTTCGTACAGAAGCCCTCTCTTTCAAGCAACGAGAGGGAGGCTTTGGGAGCAGCTTGGGCTTGTTTCACCAAACTTTTAGCTTCTGGGCCAGATTTGGGTATACCTGAGGCTATGTGCTTACAACACTTTGCTGGTGGTCTTAGAAAAGAGAGTGCACTCCAGGTGGATGCAGCTTCTAAAGGTTCTTTCTTCTTCTTAACCGCAAGTGAGGGGAGAGCCACCTTAGATAAGATGCTAAAGAATACTGAGTGCACCGGAGTATATGAAGATCTGCCTGAAAAATCTCAAGAGCCTGCTGAAAGAATGAATGCTTTTGGTCATTCTCCATCACCTTGCCCACAGAAAGTTGCCAAACCAAAACCCCCTACCTTAGATCCTAAGCCCTCCTATGATCATCATCAACCTTTCTTTTATTCCATGTTCGATGACGATGAATCGATAGCATACGGTGATGTCCCATCATCACCAGGAAAAGAAGATGGTGCCTATAGAAAATCTGAGGTAGTGACCTCCGACCCACAAGAAGAATCCGGGACCGATGCCCAGCAGTATGTTCCATTCTTTAAGACGGCATCCCGATTCTCAACACTCCCGGGTCTCCAATAATCAAAGGACAAGTCTGAATCCCCTAAGGAGGATTCACCATCCCTGGATCTGGAGTTTCAATTCTCGAACGATGAATTCAAATTTTTCGATAAGGAGTTTAAGGCTCCTAAGGAGGATTTACCATCCCTTAATCTGGAGTTTCAATTCTCGGAAGACGAATTCGAATTTTCCGATAAGGAGTTCAAAGCTCCTATCTCATCAAACCCCTCAGAATTCCCAGGATCATATCAATTTTGCGATTTCGAGGAGAATACTTTCCTTCTTGATCCAGAAAAATCAAAGGACTTCCATATCGAAGAGAAAGATATGCCTCAAGAATACTACAGGCTTGATTCTGAAAATGTTTGCTTTGTAGATATTCCTGAGGTAGCATATTCCATGTCGGGTTCGGAAGAAAATGATGAGCATGGATATTTCGTCTTTGAGAAACCCAAAGATCCATGTTTCCCTATGGATACTCCATCTACTCCCACCATTAGCACACACGATGACTCCAACCATCACATGCCCCATCAAAACAATTTCAAAAGGGTGGTTATGGATGATTTTGTTTATCATAAGTATTGCAAATCTCGTCGTGGTATGTTGTGCTAACCTTGTAGCTAGAGAAACGACATCCAAAGATTGGTGATGGAGGGAGCCACAACACCAAGCTAGCTGCTACTTCAAAAAGAGGCTCCCAAGGTCGAGCTTTTGACCATAAACAAGCACTGCCAGGAGGTAACCCGTATTTTCATTCATTTTTTCCTTTCTTTCTTTCAAATTCCACAAAAAAATATAACAATAAAAAAATCTTTATTTTCAATAAATAAAACCGAACAAAGTTTCATGACATAATTTTAGGACTCTGCTTCCTTCAGGTATTTTTGTCACTAACCTTTCAGGTTGAGACTCAAATAAACGAAGAGTTGGGCAAAAGGCTACAGCCTCAGACGCTCAATTTTTTTGGCACCAAGTGTCGCAAAATCTAAGCGTGGGGGAGGACATAATTTGAGCTCGAAGCAAAGCATGGTCAATCCTTCAACGCTGGTTTGCACTTTTATTCCCCCACTTGAGGTTATTTTATAATGTTCATATCTTTGGATTGAGCCTCTTGTTCACATATAAAAAAAATGAATGATGATGCAACAAGTTATCTTGATCACAACTTTGCATCTCACATGTCGGCAAGCACAAACTTTATTCCTTAACTAGTACTCTATGCTTATGGGATCAAAAAAAATTAGGAGGATCTTGCCTAAGTTGTTGACGAGTGTGAGATAATGAGATAGAAGTGTTTCTTTATTCTTTATTAATTCTTACTTGGAGACTTTTCTTTGAAAAAAAAATCATGAAAACCCTTAGGCTCAGAATTCCTCAGTGGTTGAAAATTCCTACCAGAGCCAAATATTTCACATGCTCAAACCTATGCATATGCCACCTATATAGTTGTGTTGAGGTTTGTCAAACTTTGTGTCCTTATGGGAAGTGACATTTCAATACCGATCAGTTCTTCCTTTATGTCTATCATTAGTGCTAGCCTTTCCATGTCTGAAGATGCTGATTCCAAAATGGATTCTTGCATCCACTTTCATCAGACATTCCTCTATCAAACCAAACCAAAATCATTTCATCGATATACCCTTGACCAGATCCTATCCACAAATATGGCCTTTCAAAATAAATACTCTAGTCATCCCTCCTCCAATTTGAGAAAAGACATGGAGCTATCGAGCAAAAAAAAAAAAAAAAAACTCGCCTAGTCATGGGCAAAAGAAAAAAAAAAGAGATAGAGAGCTCGATAGTTTCAAGTCTCCAAAGTCCTAAGAGGGACCCATGGAAAATAAAGAGTACCGCTCAAGGTCATATTCTTTCAAAAGCATAATTTATGGTTTGTTCATCACAATCCATTGTGCTTGTGTTGTGTCCATTTTCTCCCCCATCCTTGATTATCTATTTCTCAATGATCGGAATATGAAGTGTCACAACTTCCACTAGGACCAATTTTTGACTTAACAATATACACAACATAGGTGGGCCTACATTTCCCCTACCCGAGCTCCACATAAGCCTATAGATTGTAGGGAGAGGCTTGCTACTGGCCTCAGTGAGGAATGAAAATACCACATGGGTGACTTGAGAGTGCCATCTGAGGATCTTATGAGCTAAGGTATTCTTCTCTTAAAAAAAAACTCCAAGTATGGTTGATGAAGAGGGAAGTTATATCTTCATTCGAGTTGTTCCACTTTTCAACCGCTCAAGGCACGTATCATAGCCACTTCAAACCCCACAGGTATGAGAAATGTTTTGGAATAACGTTTATGCTAGCCATTACCTTGAGAAGTTGTGCATCAAATTCCACCTTAGTTCTTGATCGGCCCGGCGTTCTTCAATCCTACCCTTTGCTCGGGACGAGCAAAGATCTAAGCGTGGGGGTGTGTTGACGGCCACTATTCGCCACTTTTGACCGTCAACATTCCCAACTTAATGAAGAAACTAAGTGATGCTCACATAATATTTTATTTAAACTAATGAGTTCCACGAGTTTTGTGCACCAATATGTTTTGCAAGGAAATATAGGTAATATGGTGCATAAATACCAACATTGGTGAAGCCATACAAGTGAAGGTTCATCTCGAGACAAAGGAGACTTGGACATGGTTCAAAAGTGACCCAAATCACATATTTGACAGTACCATGTCGAAGAGCTCTCTGAGATGATCGAAATGGATATTTGGATGGCCCAATTCGGAGTCCGGACGAGAAAGTTACGCCTCCGGGAAAATCGCCGGCAAAACCTGTCCGGCCGGACGGCCTGACCTAGGCCGAACGGCCTGGACAAGGCCGGTCGGCCCTGGACCTCCACCAAACCACCTCAACCTTTGCAAGATGGCCTTAGGGTGCCACCAAAGTACCCCCAAGCATGGATTTCATAAGGATGAGTGAAGTTGAGACCGAAAGGCCTAAGACATGGAGCGGAAGGCCCACATGCAACGACTAAACCAAACTTTTGGATCGGAACCGCCTCTTCAGACAACAAGCAACCGTCCACGAGCATGTCGGTGCAACGGAGGGCCGAGGGGGGCCAGAGCCAGGCCGGCCGGCCTAGCCTAGGCCGACCGGCCTAGCCTAGGCCGACCGGCCTCTAACTGCCGAGCGTGCATCAAACGCCAGTGCAACTGTCATTAGGAGAGCATCAGGACCGTCCAGGAGAAAGGCGGTGCCAAATGGCGACCAACCCAGGCCGAACGGCCTGGATGAGGCCGGCCGGCCTATGACCGTGGCCGTTACTCCTCCCCTTTGGCGTGGAAGCTAAGCAGGTCCTTGACGTCATCCCTACGCATGATACCGCCCTTGGAAGGCTATAAAAGGCGACCTCCACCCCCATTCAACTCACCATGGTGAAAAGGAGAAGTCCAAGTGTAGTGTAGTGCTACCTATCTAGCTTAGAAAATAGGGAGAGTGGTGAGGTGAGAGTCCAGAGAGGAGCCGAAGTGCCGGCCCCTCTCCAACTTTGTGCCTCCGAGGAATGAAGCTTCCGTTCGAGTAAAGTTCCTCTTCTTTTTGTCTTTACTGCTTTCCTTCCTTACATTAGTAGTTCTTGAATGCTTTCTCAAGTTGCGGGTACCTGAGTCTGCGCGAGTGACAGCGACTCTTGTTTGGGGTTTCCTCCCCTACTCGCGGGAGGGGAGGTCAGTAGCTGAAAGCTTAGGCGTGGTGCCTGTGCTGGCTAGCTACCTCAGGTTGTGTTGCACCCCACGGAACTGCAGTGGTAGGCGGCAGGTGGGGACAGCCCTGTCCGTCCTTCGTAGTCCACCACATTTGGGTGTACTCATAACAGTAGTGCTGAGCTCGGAGAACCCCCTCTCTCACCCCATTCTGAGGCTCTCCCGTTCTAGCCGTCGAAGCAACTAGAGGAATCAAGTATTCCTAATAGGAGGTTAGCAAGTCGACATTAGATTACCTCTACCCACTTATCTGTTCTTCTTCACTCCCATCGTCCCTGGATACACCAGAGCCGTTTCTAGTACACTTCTCGTTCCTCGTGGATTCGATACCCTGGAATACTCCTAGGTGAAAGCTACATCGGCATCCGTACGCTTGCGGATTTATCTGTTAGGCTAAGGAACGCCAATAGTGCTTTTTCGAGTTCTTGATCTGTCTTGGACATGTCTTGGTTGTCACGAGGACATGAGGTGCTTAAGCCCCGTTGACAGTCGAGCGAGCTTTAGGGTTCTTCAAATCATCTTGGAGATCATTATTCGAGTGGTAATTTGCACCCAGAATTAGTAGTCACATCGAATCATCTTGGAGATCTTCATCCGAGTGGTTTTCTTATACCCAGCCCCCGAGCATAGGAGCCAGCAGGGATGCATCGAGTAGTATGTAGTCAAAATAGCCACCATCAATAGAGTAGCGAAACAGAGGAGGTCGTGGCAGGGTTACAAGGTTGGTTTCGAGTAAAATCCTAACCAATTACTACTCGGAGAGTGCTTTTCAAGGCAATTCGAGTAGTTTACAAGTCATACGACTAATTTCCATATCGAGAAGAGTCCTTGCAGTACTCTACTCTTGTTCTTCACTCCTGGTACGACTCTGTCTGGAGAGAATCCATGTGTCCCTGTGGGCCCATGGTTGTACCTCCAACAAGCCCCCAAGCGCTTCATCGTCGAATATCATCAACCGAGTGCTTGCCAAGCCAATCAAGTGCTTTTTCGAGTTCTTGATCAGTCTTGGACAGGTCTTGGTTGTCACGAGGCCATGAGGTGCTTAAGCCTCGTTGACAGTCCAGCGAGCTTTAGGGTTCTTCAAATCATCTTGGAGATCATCATCCGAGTGGTAATTTGCACCCAGAATTAGTAGTCACATCGAATCATCTTGGAGATCTTCATCCGAGTGGTTTTCTTGTACCCAGCCCCCGAGCAGGCGCCCGAAAAGTCATCCAAACAACTCTTGCAGTGTATTCAGGAAGCCCCCGGCAAGTTGTACTCATTTGGCGAGTTATACTTCAAAGCACTTGATAACTGGTACTTGAAGATTACTACTCATACTGTGGAGTAGACTCTAGAGTACTTTCAAATAAGTACTCAGAGATTTGAAATTACTACTCGCCTTGTGGAGTAGACTCTGTAGTACTTTCAAATAAGTACTCAGAGATTTGAAGTTACTACTCACCTTGTGGAGTAGACTCTGTAGTACTTTCAAATGAGTACTCAGAGATTTGAAGTTACTACTCGCCTTGTGGAGTAGACTCTGTAGTACTTTCAAATGAGTACTCAGAGGTTTGAAGTTACTACTCGCCTTGTGGAGTAGACTCTGTAGTACATTCAAATAAGTACTCAGAGATTTTGAAATCACTACTCTTATTATGGAGTAGACTCTGTAGTACTTTCAAATAAGTACTCAGAGATTTTGAAAACACTACTCTTATTATGGAGTAGACTCTGTAGTACTTTCAAATAAGTACTCAAAGATTTGAAATCACTACTCTTCTTGCCGAGTAGACTCTGTAGTACTTTCAAATAAGTACTCAAAGATTTGAAATTACCACTTAAATCGAGGTTTGGTGCAGATTGTTTGAGTACTCGTGTAAAATAACTTATAACATCTGAATGTTTATTTTGGTATATCTATTTCATTTATGTGAGATGGCATGTTTTTTTTTACAAATTGTTATGTGGGATAAGTTATACTCTGCATATTTGCGAGCACTATTTACACACTGTACTATATCTATGTTATTTTGGTATATAATTCTTTCTTTTACACACACATTTGTTATTATATATTTTAAAAAAACACGTGCCTGTGGCACGTGCACCTCTGCTAGTATGTCATAGGAAAAAATAGTTAGCCCTCACTTTTACATTACGTTTGTAGTTTAGTTTTTGTACATATGAGGTATATAAAATCCTTTTGTAGTCAGCGGTCACTCAATTTTTTTAGTGACATTTATAGTTGAAATGAAAAACTAGTTACTCACAATTATTAGTGTTCTTATGTATCATGACAGGCATGTCAGAGAGTTTATTTTCCCAAGTGTTTTATGGGCCGGGGGAGGTTAGGTATGGTCCTGAAGGGGTAGACTTGTCCGAATTTAAGTCGTTCACCAAAGAAGTAGTTCGAGCAAGAGAGAGGAACTAGACCTCAGTGTGCAACTGGCTATTCAAGGCATTTGGACTTGACAGAGAGCAATTTGAGCTGTCAGTCATGGCTGTAGTATGGTTTAGAATGGACACACTGTTTTGGGAGTTGATGCCCCTTGCTGGAACCCAAAACTGGAGGTAGTATGTCAATATAGCTACCGAGCGTGGCTTACCACTAGTCTTGTATGTTAGTCTTGTATGTTCAGGTTTATCAGAAGATTGGGTCTAGCAGTCAGCATCAAGATGAAGACAATGCAATCACGGACGATCCTGCCCAAGAAGATACAGAACAAGAGGAGGTAGATGGAGAGCACGAGGAGGTAGATGGTGAAGAAGCACCCCGTGAACCAACTGGCGAGGCTGATGAGGGGGAACACATCCCTGAGTTAGTCAAGCAGGTTGAGAGGGAGGGGCAAGAGCAGTTTGATGCCATGGAGGGAGACACTTCAGATGAGGAGGAATGTTATCCTGTGCCACGCAACTGGTCAAGCTATGACTATTCAGCTCTAACTGTCAATGAAGGCGAAGCGGTGGATTGGGAGTACAGAGAGAATGAGGTTTCTGTCGATGCAATGTATGCAAGTGGGGATGAAGTTAAGGAAGCCATAAAGCCGTGGTCTACACTATCTTTGCAAAGGCAGTTCCAAGTGGTGAAGAGCAACCCAAAAGTATATGATGTGTGTGTTATTCATGACCGGCACAAAGGCATTCTACAAGCAGTTGAGGACATGCAGAATGGCAACATTGAACGTCAGAGGGCCGCACAGTGGCCTGACTTGAAGAGTAGGTGGTGTATGAGGCATATGGGTGCCAACTTTCATAGCCAATTCAAAAACAAGACCCTGATGAAACTATTTAAACGGCTATGCATCCAGAATCAAGAGAGGAAATTCAACCTTATTTGGAAGAAACTTGATGAACTTACAAAGAAACAAGCAGAAGAGCTAGCAAAGAAGCCTGTAAATAGTGAGGACCAACATCCCGTTTCGCTTGATGACGTTGGCCTTGATGGTCCACACGTCGTGCGCAAACCTGGTCGGGCCATTAAGACATTCACTCAGCGGATTGAGCATGAGCCCAAAGAGAAGTGGGCTTTATTGTTCTACGAGGGTGGTGCTAGGTACGGCATAATGACTTCAAATCTAGCTGAGGTGTATAATTGGGTGCTCCGTGGTGTAAGGGGACTCTCCCTAGTTGGAATCGTGGAGTTCTTATATCGGACAATCAAGTATTTCAGGGACCGTTTTGCAATGGCAAATAAATCGATGTCTGACAACCAAAAGGTCTATGGATACAAGTTGACTGAGTACATGGAAAAGACAATGAAAAAAGGCTCGTAGACACCGTGTGAGTGCCCACAGTGCTGCAGAATGACGGTTTGAGGTTCTCCGCAGGGACATAGGTCGATTGGGAGGGCGGCAGGAGAGACACTCACAAGAATGCATTATTACCAATCAAGGCTGTGTTTGTTCCTGCCACAAGCCAAAGCTGCATCACCGTCCCTGCACCCATGTCATTGCTGCATGTCTTGAGGCGGGAGGGCTTCAACCTCGTATGTTTGTATACAACTATTATTTCAAAGAAACAATTTGGGCCACTTGGAAGAATGAGGTTTATCTGTATCGTATGCTAGGAAACTTCATTACTAATCCTAGAGAGCACGCACTTTATATTCCTGATCCTAATCCAGAAATGTTCCAAGGAGTTGGCCGACGGAAGAACAGACGGATTCAAAACAACATGGAACAATCTGAAGCTGGTGCAGAAGTGCGCCTCTGCTCCAAGTGCCATGAAACTGGTCACAGCTACAAGAATTGTCCAGCAATGACATATGGCTAGGGAAAAAGCCAAGCGGGGCAATCTATCGTCGCTCTAGTTTCCACTTCACGTGGTCGTGGTCGCTGTGGTCGTGCTAACAATGATGGTCTTCTGTGACCACAAAATAATGTAGTACTTATTTGTGAACTATGTAATTTGTGTACTTTGAACTATGTCATTCGTCTACTTTGGACTATGTAATTTGTGCAATTTGGACAACGTTATTCATGTAGTATGTATTACGTAATTCATCTAGTTTGGAATATGTAATTTGTGTGCATTGAACAATCTCATATGGTTAGTTTGGACTATTAAAATTTTGTTGTAATTATATTGTTTCATGTATGTCTTTGTCGAATTTTATTTATCAAGCTGCGACTACTTTTGTATTAATAAAGATTTAAATTCTTTCAGGTATGGCCGAAGGGCCTCCGCAGCCCTACGAGACTCCAGAGTTGCTGGACAGGGTGATTGACGCGAAGCACCGATAGTTCATGTCTGCCGTGCGTGGTTTGTCACAGCACACGTTTCGCGCACGAGTGCCGTTGTCGACGATGCCCCTTGACGACCCTTGACGACCGTTGGCTTCTGAGGTAGGTATGTATAGTTAACATTGTAATGATACAATCTTATCTAGAATTAATATCGATTTGTATCTCCTTTTGTAGCACTAATCTAAATTTTTATCGATTTTTTGCATCTTCTTCTATAGGTTCAGAGCTGCGGGCCTTCTACCCATCGCGAGGTTGGTCAAGGGTGATATGATGGATGCAGAGGTCAGGGGAGCGGACAAGGCGACACGTTTTCACTTCAACATGTCCCTCCTAGCAGCTTTGCTGGACCAGTGGCGCCTAGAGACTCACACGTACCACCTACCAGTCGGTGAGATGGCCCCTACACTGCAGGACGTTTCCCTCCTTTTGGGTCTGCCTTGTGCTGGTGACCCCATCGCCGCCCTGGATGTGGGAGCAGGTTGGCGGGATGAGTTGTTGGGCCGCTTTGCCGACATTCATCGCATCGATCATGCGCCTCCGTACCGCACCTTCAGCAACACACATGGGCCCACAAAGAAGTGGCTCATGCAGTTTAGTGTGAGTGTGCCTTTTCTATGTTTCATTTCCATTGATAGAATTGATGCATATCCATACTAACTCTTTTCATTGTGCAGGAGGATTAGTTGAGAGCTGATGCAGACGAGGCTACAATTGCTAGGTACTTGGAGGCCTACCTACTGTGGTTATTCGGCTAGGTCTTGTTTTGCTCGTCCAACGGGACCTCGGCGCCGAAGACACTCATACCCTACGCCAGAGCGATCGCGGAGGCTCCACTGGAGGACGTACCCCAGTTCAGCTGGGGTAGTGCTGTGCTGGCGGCCACGTACAGGGGTCTTTGCGCGGGTTGCTTTAAGGTGGCCTCCTTGGAGCCTATCTTTCTTGCCTGCCCGTTGCTTGTTCAGCTTTGGTCGTACGAGCGCTTCTCGATCGGTCGTCCATGCATTCACGTGGGCCCGTACGAGCCCCTTCCTCCGGAGCACGACCAGAGAGACAGACCGACCATGGGGCCCATGTGGTGCCTCAAAAAGGTAAGACCTCACAACATTATATTGGAGCATTGTTATTTTCAATTATTTATGAATTAGAATATTATTTTCAGCCTTCGTGGGTGGGAGTTCAGACGAAGATGTCGTACCCAAACTTTGTCGGCATGTTTTACGCTCTTGTTGATGCTGACGTGAGGTGGACCCCTTACAGCGCTACAGACATCAGTGCTTGAGCCCCTCAGGGGCTGTCGTCTTTGTGCCTACGCGACCAGGCCTTTTGGATGACAAGGAAGCCACTGGTGTACGACATCCATGTCGAGGAGTACGCGGTCCATAGAGTACTTCGACAGTTCAACAGGTACCAGGAGTCCCCGCTGCCGGTTACACACAGCGTGCCCCAGAGCATGCATAGGTACTTGACATCTACCGATGCGTTAATTTTTTTTTTGCCTAACCAACTTCTCAATTCTAATGCAATTTGATTTCTTCAGCTGGACACGTCAGGGTCAGTCTGCAGCAATGTTGTGGGTCCCGAGGGTACTACCCTTTGCTCAGCAGTGGGCCCAGGCCCTTGACGACGTGGTGGTCGAGGAGCGGCCACACTCGGATGAGGCTTTCGCGGCCTATCTGGCATGGTACTTACCCAGGACACGGTCACGGGTGCTGGTTGTTCCACAGGACTCTCACAGAGCGCCAGCACAGGTTACTGACATGTACCCTGTTTCGAGGGACCAGAAATTCGCCATCGTGGTATGTTTGTCAAATTGAATCATGCTATCATTCATTTGATATGATTTTATCTTAATTTTGAACTTTGATAACTATGTTTTGTGTAGACCGAGGCTCTAGCGTTGGTCGAGGTCGAGGTGGACCAGGACTTGCAGAGGTACATGTACATGGCGCCGCAGGATCACGGGGCTGCATATAAGAAGATAAAGGAGTACTGTGCTAGGTTCAGACGGGCCATCAGTTGCCGAGGTGGACACGCAGACGTCTACCTCCCACCACGGCCACATTACCCCGGTTCGTCTTCTGCTTTACCCACACGGCCACAGTACCCCGGGTCGTCTTCTGGTACACCTGCACGACCACAGTACCTCGGGTCGTCTTCTGGTACACCTGCACGACCACAGTACCCCGGGTCGTTTACTGTTGCACCTTCACCACCATGACTAGCCTAGCTCGGGTCTTCTTCAGGTGCACCAGCACGCCCTCCCAGCTACACTCCATGGCCCGCTGGTATGCACACTAACGTTTTGTTAATTTAATTCACCTTTGCATGTTGTACTTCTTTCATATAGAAATGGTTTCATATTGAATTGTTTTTCTATTTGCAACATAGTACCACGGTTCGCCCTGCCCAACCTATGGGGACGCCTTATCCGGAAGTCCCTTGATCACCCGTATCAGTCCCTGGATCATTACGTTGATACGGATCTCAACACAGATTAGTGTCAGAAGCGGTAAATGACGTATAAACTAAAATAACTATATACCGTTTTAACTAGCGGAGAGCGGGCGGGCACTCAATCCTCAGTTGGAATGAGCTGTAGCACCTCATCGCCCTGGAGTCCTAAACCTGTATGACAATGAAAGCAAGAGTGAGTATTCAGAGTTGAATACCCAGCAAATCTCACAAATTCAATAATATAATTATAAATTAAAAGAATATAAATGTAGGGCCTGGAGGGGCATTTCCTCCCTGCCAGTCCCAATATTAACCCCAGAACCCAGTCATCGGCACTTCTGCCGTCCGGGTTCTCCATGCAATAAAGGAAATCTAATCAGTGGGAGCTTTGACTAAGTGGACTCATTCCGGAGTCACGGCTATCAAGATAGATTCTACAATCTGCAGAGGTCGTACTTATCTACCCCGCATTCGGTCAGTCCCTACCTCCGTCAAGGCAGATACTGCCCTACGAGACTCATACCCACCGGTGACAATCGCTGGTCAGCATTCCCTAGGTCCAGCCACAGGTAATACTGGGGGCTAAGCAGGGGCCACTGATTATCCGCCTCGCGGATGTCGACCCGGGTCTATGAGCTCATTAATTAGGGCCCTCGGCCCTCAGGGTCTCTGACCCTGTATCCTAGTTGACCCGTGCCGCCCAGTCCCAGTCCTCTGCCTGGGGCTGTCTCCAGCATACCCGTTCCTTACTTGGTGCGTGCCCGACTCGGCACCAGGCGCTACCTCGTTCGCCGGTCGGCACTCTGCACCAATCATACGGCTCCTTGGGATGGATTACTAAGTTCAGCTGGTGAGGTGTGAATCATGGCCTCACATAAATAGGCACTCCCGTAGGCTGTGCCTTTTTTGCATGCGGGGTTGTACTAGGCACTAGAAAGACTCTCCCATGAACCGGTCCTTAGCTGGGATCAGAGTGGCTCTTAGGATAGAATCCCCTCCTTGGGATCTTCCTTCCACTCCCAATCAGCATCCTATAACTACAGCGGGGCCAGGCATTCACCCACGTGATGCCTCCTCATAGCTTACGCTGCAGAAATGGTGAACTTTAATGATTAAGGTGATATTATTGGTGAGACTTGCCTTCATTGTCGGTCCTTAGACGTTCCTTTCGCGGGCGTAGACTGTATGTTGACCGGGCGAGGCTTCGGGCCTTCTGGAGCTTCGGCGTCTTGTCGGGCCCGGTCATGCTATCGAACAATAAAACACATAAAATAACATCAATACATCAATCAATGCCTATAGATCAGAAAGGGAAAGGGGAGATAGATATTTCGGGCTTACCTAGGGATCAGGATAGATTTCTGGAGGTCTGATGGATTATCCATTAATTATTTAATAATAATTAATGGATAGGACGATGGGGCTTAGGAGGGGTTTAGCTGGTGAGATGGCTTCTAAGTGTGGAAGGAAGGGCTAGGGATAATTATTCTGGGAATTACTAGATATCTAAATAATTCCTGAATAATTACATTAATTATTTAGAAATAGATTTCTAAATAATTAAGGATATTGGATTGAATTTCTAATAATATTCTGGAAAATTATTAATATAATTTTCTAGGAATATTATGGGCGGCATGATGGCTAGGGTTTGCTAATATCTGGGATTTTGGTTGGGCAGCATAAGGGCTAGGCTTTACCTAGGGTTTTATTCGGGCGGCGCAACGGCTATATAGGGCTAGGGTTTAATAGCCGACGCTTTTGGTTGGGCGGCATAACGGCTAGACCGGGAGATATCTGGGGTTTTGAATTGGGCAGCATAACTGCTAGGCGGGGCTAGTGGTTTTGGTTGGGCATTACAACGGCTAGGGTGGACTGAGCTGGAAACTTGGATCGGGCATCATCCCGGCTAGAGTTGCGAAGTAGCGAGCAGCGATGGGGTTTAGCGGCGGGGGGTCAGGCATTGCACGGCCAGCCGAACTGGCATCGTCCACAATGCTGGGCGAAATGGCTAGAGCTACGCCGCTGGTTAAACTGTTCCGGGCGTACCCGAAAGTAGAACAGAGCAGCAGTTGGCGCACCTTTCCTATGTGTACGTGGGCAGTGTGGTATGACTAAAACTACGCCGCTGGTTGGACGGTTCCGGGCGTACCTGGGAGCAGAGCAACACAGCAGGTGGCGCACCTTTTTCCTATGTGTACATGGGCAGCGCTTCCGCAGTGTATAGAGAGCTGTGCTCTCGTGCGTGTGTTATCGCATGTGAGAGCCGAGCTTCTCCTGCACTCTCGGTGAGAGCTCAAGCTCTCACTCTTACAGAGCGAGGGAGAGCTCTGGGCTCTCTTGCGAGGAGCGAGCAGGGGCAGGGGCGCCTGCTGCTCCTTTTATAGGCGCGCGAGGCAGGGAGCTGGGCAGGCTGCTGGCCGGTGCTGGCGTCAGCGTTCGGGTGGCGTGGTGGCGAGCAGGGACGAGCGAGCGACGCTGGCATCGAGCGGCCAGGGTGGCAGAGGGGCAGGGGTGGCGTGGCAGGCGGGGATTGATGGGCGAGGCAGGCGGGGATTGATGGCCGGGGAGAGGCCGAGTGGCCTGCCAAGGGTGAGCCTGGCCGCTGCGGCGCGGCGTGCTGGCCAGAGCACGCTGCTCGGCTCGGCCGGCTTCCGGCCATTAAGGCGCGGTGTGGTGAGGTGGCGTGCAGGGGCGAGGTCGTGGTGCCGCGTGGTGGCCGAGGAGGGGCTCGACCCGTGTGCAGGTGGAGCGGAGGGAGGCGGCGGCAAGGCGCCGCGCGGCCGTGGAGGGGAAAGTGGATGGCAAGAATGGAAAGAGGGGAGTGAGGGAGTCACGGCGACGAGGTCTGGAGGCCAGCCGCGGGCTGGAGCGGCGGCGCCAGGCGGCGGCGGCGGTGCCGGCGGCGGGGCTGGCTGAGGGTGGCGGCGGCGCTTAGGGTAGCGAGGATAGGAGGCAGGCCGGGTGGGCCGCTCGGGCCACGGCCTGGCGGTGGAAGCGGGCCGAGTGGGGAGGGGGCGCGTGGGCCAGGGAGGCGGCTGGGCCGTCCGGCCGGAGGAAGGAGGTGGATGGATGGGCTCGAGGAATTGGAGGGCCAAGTCTAGACTTTGGGAGAGGGGGGTGCAGGGAGCCGGGCTGGGCCGCAAGAAGAGATGGCCCAAGAATGGTTTCTCATTTATCTAAACTAGGTTTGGGTTTAGAATTTGAATACGAATTCAAATTCGAGTAGAGTTTTGGGAAGGCTTGAGATGGGTTGAGATAGGGTATTTTGGAAGAGTTTAAGATTGAAAACTAATATTCAAATTAGATTTGAATATTAAACCTAAAGATTTGGAAAGAGAGAGCGAAAGGTTTGGGGGCATTTCTATCTCTTGGAAAAGATTTCTAAAGCATTCAAATGCATCACATATGACAGATTAAATGCATGGATTTATTTAGAAAATACATTTTGAATATTAAGAGAAAGGAAATTATATTATTAATTAAGGGAAAATTATTTAAAATATATATTTTCAAATGCTTTAAAATTCGGGGTGTTACACAACCCTACCGCTGCAGGGACCTCTTTAGGTGGTCCTCTGTTTTACGACTTAGGTATGTATTCAAACATTATATTCATGCTATTTTATTACTTGCATACAACTAATTGTCTATTACATTTTTATTATGTAAGCTACACAGGATACGGAGGGATCGAGGAAGACGTAGAGACTGGGGAAGATGGCACTCAGCTAGAGGGACCGTGGATATGATCCCTTTTCAGCACGAACCCTTACCCGAACGAGATCGACACTTCGCAGTTGGGTGGTGCGCCGTTGTTTCCCACACGGTTCTCACAGGAAGACATCCAAACACCGGTTGCAGACGAGGCGCAACGTCCCACATGCCAGGTTGCACCTCCAGACCTGCTCACGTATTCACACCAGCACACCCAAGCGGCGCAGGCGGCAGAGCGTCGGGCGAGGGGTGCACACCGTCACAAGCGAGGGTGCATTTAGTTAGTACCTTCTTATTTATGTGTTTTATGTTGTGCTCAGACTATGTGTTTTATGTCGTGCTCAGACTATGTGATGCATGTTGTGCTCAGACTATGTGTTTTATGACGTGATCAGACTATGTCATTTATGTCCTGCTCAGACTATGTCATGTAGTAGATGCTGATATGATGGATCACTGAAAAGCCTACGCATCTTATGATACAATGGATCACTGAAAAGCATTGACATCCTACGATGTGTCAGCGGAACTAGGCTTTTTAGGTGTGGTCGTAGGCTTTTCAGGTGCATGCGTTAATGCCGGGACAGAATCGCCGTCTTTAAAGATGATATGAAGTTTTACTGAAAAGCGTACACACTTTTTGAAAAGGCTACACATTTTCAACTAGCCTTGGCAGTATGCATGCAACTAGCCTTTTCAGGTCTGTCGTCTGCCTAGACTTTTCAGCGAGCATCTAACTAGGTGCCTCAGGCATCTAACTAGGCTTTTCAGATCAACAATCATGACTTCCTTGCCTTATCCTACGGAAAGGCTCAAAAAATTTAAATTCAAAAAATATAATAGTTCTATAAAAGATACAACCTTCTCCTCAACCACAACACAACCTAAATTTTCAGTTCCTGTCCATATGATGTCCTCATGGAAGGAAGACCGAAAGGGCATTTCACCATGGAATGAACGACCGAAGTGCTATTGTGGGTACCGTGCGTGGTTGCAAGTATGTGATGATCCATCAAAGAGGCAGCAGTATGGGTGTCAGTATTTCAAGTGTCCGGACATTGATGATGATTTCAGGGTACGACATTCATTCATCTTTTCAATCTATGCTTCAATTATACGGCGTACATCTAACCCATGTATTTCATTAAGGCTTGCACATTCATACAATGGGTCGACACTAGCCCTGTTCCTCGTCCAGTCTCACCAACTTAGGTTGAGCACAAAG
Organism: Urochloa ruziziensis; assembly: GCA_015476505.1. Lineage (NCBI taxonomy): Eukaryota > Viridiplantae > Streptophyta > Magnoliopsida > Poales > Poaceae > Urochloa > Urochloa ruziziensis. The sequence continues at coordinate 19,814 of WEIB01000474.1, forward strand.
GCCAGTACAACGTGAGACAGGCGGATGCTCGAGAAGCCAAGCGTCTTGCACGTGAGGAGCAAGAGCGAAGAATCCGCCACCAACAGATCCATATGAAGGGCAAGGAGGATCAACTTCAGAGGCGCCGTCAAGAGTTAGCTGCCAGAGAGGCGGCACTAAAACAACAAGAAGAAGAATTTCAAGCTCGCCAAGCACAACTCCTCAAACAAGAACAGCAATAAGAGACAAGATGGGGAGGGCTCATCCAAGCAAAGAAGGAAGGAAACATTGAAACACTACACCCAGTAGAACTTCAGTTGTGATGCATGTAGTAGCCTATTGACTATGCTCGAGAAGCCAAGCGCCTTGCGCGTGAGGAGCAAGAGCGAAGGATTCGCCACCAACAGATCCGTATAGGGCAAGGAGGATCAACTTCAGAGGCGCCGTCAGGAGTTAGCTGCCAGAGAGGCGGCACTAAAACAACAACAAGTAGAATTTCAAGCTCGTCAAGCACAACTCCTCAAACAAGAAGAAGGACTGAACAGCAAGAAGAGACAAGATGGGGAGGGCTCATCCAAGCAAGGAAGGAAAAATTCACATGCCACTTTGTCTCTATTCTCGCTTTCAATTAACTGAGTAATGTATGTGTTTCCTGTTGTGCTCAGACTATGTGTTTTATGTCGTGCACAGACTATGTGATGCATGTAGTAGCCTATTGACTATGTGATTTATGACGTGCTCAGACTATGGCATTTATGTCCTGCTCAGACTATGTCATTGTTGAAGGCCACTATTTGCCACTTTTGACCGTCAACATTCCCAACTTAATGAAGAAACTAAGTGATGCTCACATAATATTTTATTTAAACTAATGAGTTCCATGAGTTTTGTGCACCAATATGTTTTGCAAGGAAATATAGGTAATATGGTGCATAAATACCAACATTGGTGAAGCCATACAAGTGAAGGTTCATCTCGAGACAAAGGAGACTTGGACATGGTTCAAAAGTGACCCAAATCACAGATTTGACAGCACCATGTCGAAGAGCTCTCTGAGATGATCGAAATGGATATTTGGATGGCCCAATTCGGAGTCCGGACGAGAAAGTTACGCCTCCGGGAAAATCGCCGGCAAAACCTGTCTGGCCGGACGGCCTGACCTAGGCCGAACGGCCTGGACAAGGCCGGCCGGCCCTGGACCTCCACCAAACCACCTCAACCTTTGCAAGATGGCCTTAGGGTGTCACCAAAGTACCCCCAAGCATGGATTTCACAAGGATGAGTGAAGTTGAGACCGAAAGGCCTAAGACATGGAGCGGAAGGCCCACATGCAGCGACTAAACCAAACTTTTGGATCGGAACCGCCTCTTCAGACAACAAGCAACCGTCCACGAGCGTGTCGGTGCAACGGAGGGCCGAGGGGGCCAGAGCCAGGCCGGCCGGCCTAGCCTACGCCGACCGGCCTCTAACTGCCGAGCGTGGATCAAACGCCACTGCAACCGTCATTAGGAGAGCATCAGGACCGTCCAGGAGAAAGACGGTGCCAAATGGCACCATCTCCAGGCCGAACGGCCTGAAGTAGGCCGGCCGGCCTATGACCGTGGCCGTTACTCCTCCCCTTTGGCGTGGAAGCTAAGCAGGTCCTTGGCGTCATTCCTACGCGTGATACCGCCCTTGGAAGGCTATAAAAGGCGACCTCCACCCCCATTCTACACACCATGGTGAAAGGAAGAAGTCCAAGTGTAGTGTAGTGCTACCTATCTAGCTTAGAAAATAGGGAGAGTGGTGAGGTGAGAGTCCGGAGAGGAGCCGAAGTGCCGGCCCCTCTCCAACTTTGTGCCTCCGAGGAATGAAGCTTCAGTTCGAGTAAAGTTCCTCTTCTTTTGTCTTTACTGCTTTCTCTCCTTACATTAGTAGTTCTTGAATGCTTTCTCAAGTTGCGGGTACCTGAGTCTGCGCGAGTGACAGCGACTCTTGTTTGGGGTTTCCTCCCCTACTCGCGGGAGGGGAGGTCAGTAGCTGAAAGCTTAGGCGTGGTGCCTGTGCTGGCTAGCTACCTCAGGTTGTGTTGCACCCCACGGAACTGCAGTGGTAGGCGGCAGGTGGTGACTAGCCCTGTCCGTCCTTCGTAGTCCACCACGTTCGGGTGTACTCATAACAGTAGTGCTGAGCCCGGAGAACCCCCTCTCTCACCCCGTTCTGAGGTTCTCCCGTTCTAGCCGTCGAAGCAACTAGAGGAATCAAGTATTCCGATAGGAGGTTAGCAAGTCGACATTAGATTACCTCTACCCACTTATCTGTTCTTCTTCACTCCCATCGTCCCTGGATATACCAGAGCCGTTTCTAGTACACTTCTCGTTCCTCGTGGATTCGATACCCTAGAATACTCCTAGGTGAAAGCTACATCGGCATCCGTACGCTTGCGGATTTATCTGTTAGGCTAAGGAACGCCAACAAGCTTTCTGGCGCCGTTGCCGGGGAACGGTAGCTGTACTAGTATCGTCCTAGTTTACCCTTGTATCACTCCACCTACCATACCATCCCTTATTATAAAAAAAAATTTATCCCACCTTCCCCATGGCTTCCATTACCCTCCGTCAGTTCTCGGCACCAGGGCATAATCATTGGGTGCCTCCACCTTCATCACACCCGATCCATACCTCAGGCTTCGAGATCCGCCCTAGTCTTGCAGCCTTGGTTCGATCACAATCTTTCTCTGGGCACAAGGATGAAAATCCTTACACCCACCTACAAGAATTTGAGCAGAACTGCTCCCTCATCTCAATACCAGGCATGCATCATGAAACAGTGAAATGGAAGCTCTTCTCATTCTCCTTGACTGATGTTGCCAAAGAATGGTATTATATGACCGTAGGGACCGTAAAAGGTAATTGGAATACCCTCAAAGATGAGTTTTGTCTCAAATTCTTCCAAGTATCAAAGGTCGTTGCCCTTCGTACAGAAGCCCTCTCTTTCAAGCAACGAGAGGGAGAATCTTTGGGAGCAGCTTGGGCTCGTTTCACCAAACTTTTAGCTTCAGGGCCAGATTTGGGTATACCCGAGGCTATGTGTTTACAACACTTTGCTGGCGGTCTTAGAAAAGAAAGTGCACTCCAGTTGGATGCAGCTTCTAAAGGTTCTTTCTTCTTCTTAACCGTAAGTGAGGGGAGAGCCATCTTAGATAAGATGCTCAAGAATACTGAGCGCACCGGAGTATATGAAGATCTGCCTGAAAAATCTCAAGAGCCTGCTGAAAGAATGAATGCTTTTGGTCATTCTCCATCACCTTGCCCACAGAAAGTTGCCGAACCAAAACCCCCTACCTTAGATCCTAAGCCCTCCTATGATCATCATCAACCTTTCTTTTATTCCATGTTCGATGACGATGAATCGATAGCATACGGTGATGTCCCACCATCACCAGGAAAAGAAGATGATGCCTATAGAAAATCCGAGGTAGAGACCTCCGTCCCACAAGAAGAATCCGGGACCGATGCCCAGCAGTATGTTCCATTCTTTAAGACGGCATCCCGATTCTCAACACTCCTGGGTCTCCAATACTCAAGGGACAAGACTGAATCCCCTAAGGAGGATTCACCATCCCTCAATCCGGAGTTTCAATTCTCGGAAGATGAATTCAAATTTTTCGATGAGGAGTTCAAAGCTCCTAAGGAGGATTCACCATCCCTCAATCCGGAGTTTCAATTCTCGGAAGACGAATTCAAATTTTCCGATGAGGAGTTCAAAGCTCCTATCTCATCAAACCCCTCAGAATTCCCAGGATCATATCAATTTTGCGATTTTGAGGAGAATGCTTTCCTTCTTGATCCAGAAAAATCAAAGGACTTCCATATCAAAGAGAAAGATACGCCTCAAGAATACTACAGGCTTGATTCTGAAAATGTTTGCTCTATAGATATTCCTGAGGTAGCAGATTCCATGTCGGGTTCGGAAGAAAATGATGAGCATGGATATTTCGTCTTTGAGAAACCCAAAGATCCATGTTTCCCTGTGGATACTCCATCTACTCCCACCATTAGCACACACGATGACTCCAACCATCACATGCCCCATCAAAACAATTTCAAAAGGGTGGTTATGGATGATTTTGTTTATCATAAGTTGATAGGGACCGATCTAAGAAAGGTCCAAGGATGGCCCGATCTTCACGGCAGTAGGCTTTGTAACCAAGATAACTTGCTGCACGCAGCAGGGATAACTAGCTTTATACCTGGCCAAGGTTGGATGCGACCAAGCGACGGGGAGAGAGACACCGAAACCGTGAAGACTTCGACTCGATCTCCGAACGACCGCAGAACCACAACCGGAGCTAATCCACACAAGACGGGGCAGCCGTACTGGAACCTGCAGAGCACGAATTAGTGGATCTCGGAGAGATCTCTCCACAAGTTCAAGAAGAACAAGGAAGAACAAGGGTTGAGTAAGACACTCAAGCAGCTCGGCTGCAAATATCACTGGGATAATCTTAATTTATCAAAAGTTGTCTTTGGCTTACAAATAAGGGGTATTTATACTAACAACTAGTCCCAAAAATAGATGTGAACTGAAAGAGCCTCGTGGGAAGGTGGAAGGCCAACTGGCTTGATTATTCATATAGTGGTCGTCAATTCCCCGCGTGTCTTCTGGCCTTCTGAGTGGTCTTCAATGTTTTGATCATATCTTCACCTAGGAACGTCCAAAAGACGCGGGGCCAGATGCGTTGGAAAGCTAATTTGATAACCTTTCACCCCATGTGTAGCATGCTTCACGAAATATTGTAGAGTGATACAGTTTCTTACGGAAACTTGGATGTCAGGCTGACTATTGATCTTCTGAACAGTCTGTACCAAAACCACTAGGCTACCAAGCTGGGAGCTCTAAAGCACTCGGCACTTAGTGGCATTAGAAAGTTGACTTCAACAGCTTTCCAACAAGTACTCATGGACCTTCACAGCTTCTATAAATCAAGAGATATGACTGTTTTCTTTTCAGGCTGACTATTGATCTTCTGAACAGTCTGCACCAAAACCACTCGGCTGCCAAGCTGGGAGCTCTAAAGCACTCGGCACTTAGTGGCATTAGAAAATAGACTTCAGCAGCTTTCCAACAAGTACTCATGGACCTTCACAGCTTCTATGAATCAAGAGATATGACTGTTTCTTCATGATAGTTCTGCCAGGCCAAACTGGTTCGACGTAGTTCTCTCTGGTTCAGTCTCGGCGTGTCCTTGTCATCCTCCTTGGTGAACCTGAGTAATAGCAACATGCACGATTTAGGAAGTATATAATTCTCATTAATAAATGGAATTTCACAAAGTAGCGCGTGCACCTCTTGTTGTAGCTGTTTAGCTCGGCTACGAGTAATTGGTCCATTGAAGACATGAGCTGGTGCAGCTTGACTTGATGATTGTTCCATCTTGCTTGATGGTATGGTCGGCGTGGGCATATCATCCTCCCCCCCCCTTGAAAAAGAGTCGTCCTCGACTCTTCCAATCCAAAGAATGGAGAGAGGTCGGACACATTGAAACTGGTACTCACACCATAAGTACTTGGCAGATCAATTTCATAAGCGTTGTCGTTGATCTTGCGTAGAACCTTGTATGGTCCGTCAGCCCGGGGTTGCAACTTGCTCTTGCGCAGCTCTGGAAAACGATCCTTTCGAAGGTGCACCCAAACCAAGTCCCCTGGTTCGAATAACACCTTCCTGCGACCCTTGTTAGCGTGCTTCTCATACTTCTTGGTCATCTTTTCAATATTGGCCCGAGCTCTATCATGAATGTTCTTGACAAATTCAGCTCGCTTGCTTGCGTCGAAGTTCACACGTTCCTGCATGGGTAAAGACAAAAGATCTATGGGAGCAGTGGGTGTGAATCCATATACAATTTCAAATGGACAAAATTTAGTGGTCGAGTGTACTGCCCTATTGTATGCAAACTCAACATGTGGCAAGCTTTCTTCCCATAGTTTCAGGTTCTTCTTAAGGACAGCTCGCAGCAACATTGATAGTGTTCGATTCACGACTTCGGTTTGGCCATCCGTTTGCGGATGACATGTTGTGGAGAACAGCAGTTTTGTCCCAAGCTTGCCCCACAATGTCTTCCAAAAGTAGCTTAAGAATTTGGTGTCACTATCCGACACAATGGTACGTGGCACTCCATGTAGTCGCACGATTTCCCTGAAAAATAATTAAGCAATATGGGAAGCATCGTCGCTCTTGTGGCAAGGAATAAAATGTGCCATTTTGCTAAACCGATCAACCACGACAAAAATTGAATCCCTTCCCTTTTTTGTCCGTGGTAACCCAAGAACAAAATCCATTGAAATGTCCTCCCAAGGTGCATTAGGAATAGGAAGAGGAGTATATAGACCATTAGGGTTCAGACGAGACTTAGCTCTGTGGCAGTTTTCGCAGCGAAGAACATGTCTCTCTACATCGCGTCTCATTTTTGGCCAAAAGAAATGGTCGGCCAGCACGTGCTCCGTCTTCTTGGCTCCAAAATGGCCCATAAGTCCACCTGCATGAGCTTCCTGCACGAGTAAAATTCGAACAGAGCAATCTGGAATACAAAGTTTGTTAGCGTGAAATAAAAATCCATCATGCACATGATACTTTTCCCATCCTTTTCCATTACCGCACTTGGCATATGGTTCAGCAAAGTATGAATCAGTGGCATATAATTCCTTTATACTTTCCAAACCAAGAATTTTAGCATCAAGTTGTGTGAGCAAAGCATGACGTCGAGATAAAGCATCAGCTACAATGTTTTCTTGACCTTTCTTATATTTGACAATATAAGGAAAGGACTCAATAAATTCACTCCACTTAGCATGTCGTTTATTCAGTTTTAGTTGTCCCTTAAGATGTTTCAATGATTCATGGTCTGAATGGATCACAAATTCTTTAGGATAAAGGTAGTGTTGCCAAGTTTCCAAACTCCGAACGAGAGCATATAATTCTTTATCATAAACTGAATAATTCAAAGTCGGACCACTTAGCTTTTCACTGAAGAATGCAATTGGTCTCTTTTCTTGCATCAGCACGCCTCCAATCCCAACTCCACTTGCATCACATTCAATTTCAAATGTCTTGCTAAAATCTGGAAGTGCAAGGACTGGGGCTGTTGTGAGCTTCGTCTTTAATTCTTCAAAAGCCTTTTGTTGTGCTTCTCCCCATTTGAAAGGGACGTCTTTCTTGGCCAGCTCATTGATTGGAGCAGCGATCGTGCTGAAATCTTTCACGAATCGCCGATAGAAACCAGCAAGTCCAAGGAAGCTTCTCACTTGGCTCACGTTCTGTGGAGGCATCCATTCGTGTACAGCCTTGACTTTCTCATCATCCACCTCCACGCCTTGTCCTGAAACAACAAAACCAAGGAAAACTACCTTGTCGGTGCAGAAGGTGCACTTCTCAAGGTTAGCGTACAATTGTTGTTCACGCAGGACAGCAAGCACGCTCTGGATATGTGCAACATGTTCTTCAAGAGTCTTGCTGTAGATTAGGATGTCATCAAAATAAACCACAACAAATTTACCGACGAAAGTTCTAAGGACATGATTCATTAATCGCATAAATGTACTAGGTGCATTGGTTAAACCGAAGGGCATTACTAACCATTCATACAAACCAAATTTTGTTTTAAAGGCTGTTTTCCACTCATCTCCTTCTTTCATACGAATCTGATGATAGCCACTTCTTAAATCAATTTTAGTAAAAAAAATAGCACCACTAAGTTCATCAAGCATATCATCTAAGCGAGGAATGGGATGCCTATATCTTATTGTGATGTTGTTAATTGCGCGGCAATCCACACACATTCTCCAAGACCCATCTTTCTTAGGCACTAAAAGAACAGGGACAGCACAAGGGGAAAGACTTTCCTGTACATACCCTCTTTTCATCAATTCCTCCACTTGTCGCTGAATTTCTTTTGTCTCCTCTGGGTTGGTGCGGTATGCAGCCCTGTTCGGAAGTGACGCACCAGGAACCAAGTCGATTTGATGCTCGATCCCTCTCTTAGGTGGCAGCCCTGGTGGTACTTCGCCTGGAAAGACATCTTCATATTCCTGCAAGATATTCAAAATAGTACTCGGCAGGGTAGATGGTAAGGCATTAGTAGGAAGAAAAGTGTCCTTGTACAGAAGTACAAAGAACATGGCATCGGGTTCACTCAAGTCTTTGATATCCCCCCTCGTAGCCATCATTATTAAACCCTCTTTTCCCGGTTTCTGGGTTCTTTGCAGCTGTGGGGTTTGATTTGGCCGAGGACACTCTTCCTTACTATTTTTGTGGCTCACTCGCAAGTGGTGATCGCTCTCGCGCTGTTTCTTCTTGATATCATCCTTCAAAATTTCTTCCGGTGTCAAAGGAAGCAAGGAAATTCGCTCTCCTTTGTACACAAAAGACAGCTTGTTGGTCCTTCCAAAAATCTGGACATCACGATCATATAGCCATGGTCGACCGAGCAACAACTGGCAGGCTTGCATAGGCACCACGTCGCACTCCAGATGATCATTGTATTTACCAACAGAAAATGGTACAGTCACTGTATGACCGACACGCAGCGCACCACAATCATTAAGCCACTGCATCTTGTATGGACTAGGATGACGCCGTGGTTTTAGTCCCAATCTGTCCACCAATTCTTGGCTAGCAATATTGTTGCAGCTGCCATTATCAACGATGATGCGACACACCTTATCTTTTATTAGTCCACGGGTATGGAACAAATTATGTCGCTGGTCATTGTCTTCCTCTTCTGCTGTTACACTAAGCACTCGGAGAGAAATAAAACAATTATGTTCGCCTTCTTCAGGCTGGATCTCATTCCCTTCCTGCTCAATTTCTTCATCAAATATCGGTTCAGCATCTTCCGAATCACTCTCGGATTCCCATTCACCTTTCTCATTCAACAACATGGTCCTCTTGCTTGGGCATTGGGCAGCAATGTGCCCACGGCCGTGGCATTTATGGCATACAATTTCTCTGCTTCGAGAAGAAGATGTAGCTCCCGAGACATTGCTTTGGGGTGCTGAACTTGCAGCGGGTCGCTGCTGAGTTGCTGGTGATGATGCTGTGGAAGCTGCCATCTTCGATGGAACAAATGATGGAGAAGACTTTGCTGCAGTTCCTTGAGATCGTCCACCACCATAGGAAGTACTTGACTGCTGTTTGTGCCATGGGGCAGCAATAGAAGGACTGCAATAAGATTTTCCACGTGACTCTTGCTGAATCTTCTTCTCTGTTCGCATAGCTTGATCAACAAGATCCTGCAAGGTATGATATGGAAACATCTCCACAAAACCAGAAATTTCTTCATTAAGACCTCCTAGAAATCTCGCCATTGTTGACTCTGCATCTTCTCTTATTCCAGCTCGCACCAACAGTAGCTCCATCTCCTTGAAATACTCATCAACTGATCTCCTCCCTTGTTTTAACATTTGCAACCGGTTCTTGAGATCACGCTGATAGCTAGATGGCACGAATCGCCTTCTCATTACTTGCTTCATTTCCTCCCATGTACTGATATATCCTCGTCCCAAATCACGTTGATTCTCCTGCACTTGGTTCCACCAAGTGAGAGCGTATCCAGAGAGTTCCACCGAAGCAAGATTCACACGGCGCTGAGCTGAAAGATTATGTACTCGGAATATTTGATCACACTGCTCAGCCTATTCAAGAAATTCATCAGCATTCTCTTTTCCAGTAAACTTTGGAATACTCAACTTAACACGAGCGATGTTATCTGGGTTGTCATGAGGACGACGACCACGATGGTATTCCCGTTCTTCAAACTCAGCAGGCCTGCGATGATGACACCGAGCAAACCTGCCACCTTGACCGAAAGGATTTTCATCCTGAGATCCGGCTTCATGATCTTGCTCTTCAAACTCTTCGTCTTCAAAATGCACTCGGCGACCATCAGCAGGACGCCCATGTGCGCGCCCACCAGGCTGATTATCAAAATCAGCACGGCGACCACCTCCATAGCCTCTTCGTGTAGCGCCGAAATGATCGAAATCCATGGCCGAAACCAGAATTTTCATCGTCCGAGTCGTCCTGGTGATCCTCTTCATGCTGATGATGTGGTCTTCGACCTCCCACTGCGGGAATTCGCTCATCCAGCATCCGTCCCATGGCTTCCACGAGCTGATCGGCCATGCGACCCATCTCAGCCCGAGAAACACAATTGTCGTCATCTCCATGGTGTCCACCATGAGTACTTGAGGTTGATCCTGCCATGTTAGGAGCAGCAAGAACAATATGGAATGGAAATTACTGTGGAAACACTCGATCTCACCTCTTACTTACTCAAGTTCTTGCCTGATCTCAAGAACTATGGTGGTGCTGGTGTGGCAGCCACAACGGAGGTGGTAAATCGGTCGTAAGGATTACAAATCAACGATCACGGTTTACGGATTTTTTGTGGGGCTATGGGTGGGTTATCAAGGAGGGCTACGGTACTGTAACCAGGTATGTAACCGTTTCAACAAGTTGCTGGAAAGCTGACATCACCTCCTGATCCGTGACGTCCGTGATGGAGTTGCGCTTCTCTGAGAACCTGCGCACGAAGTCGTGCAGGGTCTCGTTCTTGCACTGCCTGATCTGACCGAGGAGCCGCTTGCTCCCGGGCCTTTCCCAGGTACCGAGATAGTTACCGATAAAGAGTTCGGTAAGCTGCTCCCAGTTGTCGATGGCGTCCTGCGGGAGTCCTGCCAGCCAGTTGCGGTAGTCCTTGGTGAGCATGATGGGAAGGTAATTTGCCATCACGTCCTCGTCGCCGCCGGCCGCTTGCACGGCGGTGTAGTAGATCTGAAGCCATTGAAATGGATCAGATTTCCCGTCGTACTTGTCGATGTCCGACAGCTTGAAGCCTCTGAGCCATGTCACGCTTCTCAAGCGCTCGGTGAACGACTGGAATCCGCCGATCCGACCTCTAGGGCGGGAATCGCTCGGACCCGATCCGTCTGTTGTTCTTGGGGGAATGCTGTCCCTCCTGCGATCCCGGTCCCTAGGCGGGGAACAGGTCCTCCGATAGTTCCGAGTCCTGGGTGGAGTTCGGTCTCGTCGGTAGGTCCTGCTGCGCGGTGGAGTTCGCTCTCTTGGCGGAGTCGGTCGCCTGGGTGGTGGAAGCGCTCGTCCTCGTGGCGGAGTGCGACCGCCATCGTTGCCGCGCCTTGGGCTACCGGAGGGGTCAGAGTAGTCTGACTCCGTCGAGTAGCCGCTCCTGTTGGAGTTACGACGGGGATTTCCATGATCCCGATCTTACTCTTCGCGCCGTCGGATTTCCTCACGGTGGCGCTCTTCGGTGCTGTTGCGGATGACGTCCCTCGCATCTCGATCTCTGTTGATCGTGGTGCGGAGGTCTTCATCACGATCCGATCCGCCGCTGGCCCGGTGTTGAGACGGACCGGGCTCAGGAGCGTCCGTGGTCGCTCTGCCCTGCATCTGGTGAACCTGGACGGAGGCGGCCTGCACGAGAGCCCTTACCTTTTCCAGGCCCGGAGTGCTAGGTGGCAGCCGATTGATTTCCTCGTTGATAGTAACGAGGTTCTGGACCGGCGTCTCGTAGACGTCGTATCCGTTGAACTCGAACATGCCGTCGCGCATCAAGTTCCGGGTGCTCCTCCGGTCGTGTTGATCCCGTTGGCGACGATGATCTTCAGAGTGTGGTTCCTGGAGTCGAGCAGTGCCAGATCCTGACGCGGTGGCTCCGTGCGGTCGTGCGGCTCTGCGAGTCGCCCGACTGGCGTTGCGTCCTCGACGCTGATTCCTGGCTTCAGTCGTCTCCTCAGCTGGAGTGACCTTATCTTCTGAGACAGGATTGGTTGGCGTTGCTGGCGCCACCATGTAGCAATATGATCTGACTCCTTCTTGCGCGAGGTAGTCTTCCTCGGACTCGGAGAAGTCGGAGGTGGGCGTATAACGCTCCAAACTACTCGGAGTCAATTCTCCGAGTGATCCTAGTAGTTCCGGCTCTGTAGAGGCATCGGACACTGTGTATCCTTCCGGCAGATCATCCAAGATTGAGGGTCCCTGTAGATCTAACTCGTAGGAGTCGCTCCCAGAGAAGTAATCATCCGTCTGGACGATGTCCAACATCTTCTGCTTCTGAGCAAGCGCGCAAAAGCCAGGGGTCTGGGCAGTAATGACCTCAGGGCTCTGGACGCGTGTTAATTGAGCGTTTACGCTCTGTGATGACTCGGCGACGCGACTCTCAGAAGCCGGATCGGAACCGAGTGATTGTAGATCTGTTCCCGACTGGTCTTGCCTCGCGTTTTGCGATGGATTCAGCGGGGTAGTGTCGGCACGATCAGATGCGATCGGACCGGACTGGGCCGTGATGGCCGAAGTCGGCGCCAGAGAGGAGACCTCCGTGGCGACCGTAGCTCCTGCCGCTTGGGAATCCAAGGCGGCGGTGATGACATCCCCGAACTGGATCTCGACTTCGTCGACGTCCGGGAGGTTGCAGCTGTCCAAGATCTTGACGCGATCCATCGAGCTTACCAGATTGATCTCGGCGATATCCCCTACCTGGCGCGCCACTGTCGGTGATATTATCTCCGGCAGTCTTCCACGGGGTAGCCCACGGAAGTGATTTGTAATGCAGGGAAGATCGCAAAGATCGGAAGCAAGATGGTTAGGATGGACAGACACAGGGGTTTATACAGGTTCGGGCCGTCGACTCGACGTAATACCCTACGTCCTGTTTTGGGGTGTTGTATTGCGTGGATTTCGCTATCAGTCGAGATGTGGTGAGTTTTTATGTCTTTGAAGGGGGTCCCTGCCCGCCTTATATATCGGGGGGCAGGGTTACAAGTCGGTTTGTATCCGATCCTATCTCTAAGAATCTTTTCCTTCTTTACAATAATTCCTATTCCAACTAGGACTTCTCCTTCCAGATCCTTCCTCCGTGCGCCGACTTATCCCGCACGTCTCCAGGTCCAGAACGGTGGGCTGGGCCGCCCCATGGTGGGCGGCCAGGCTTGCTCGTGAGGTACCCGGATACTATATCCCCCCACACATTGCTAGCCACTATAGTTAACCTGGAGTTCATCATGCACTACGGGAAACCAGTTATATGCTCCAGGGCACTCGGTGAAGCCACAAAAACACTCGGCAAAGAGCACTCGGTGACTAAGGACTCGTCAATTGCCGAGTGTTCTTTTCCAGACACTCGGACGAATAGTTTGCCGTGTGCTAAACTTGACACTCGGCAAACATTTTTGAAAAAAATAAAAAATCATTGGTCGGTCGGCCGGCCCACCGCTGCCCGCCGTGCCCCCACCCGCCATCCGGGAGTAGTTGCCCGGTAAACTAGAAGTAACTTTACACGTAAAAAAAACTAGAAATATCTTTCTTTGAAACAACGTAGCAAGGCCTGAGCCAATTGGAAGCAGGTATCGACAACATCAAATTCTTCAAAGTTGATACATGATTCCAACAAGTGTATATATATCAAATAAAGCAAGTCGCAATACGTTCGTCTTAATTGCTTTCACTTATTTTATAGCTAGCTATACATGAGCAGACAGCAGACTGATAGCCATGACCATGGCTCCCAGCAAATAAATCAACCCATGGTAAGCATAGCATTTCTGAGAGCTGCCTCTGAAGACCAATACATCATCCCTCTCCCTGCTCCATTCACTCATATCCTTGGAAAGAACAGCATTCCACGGGACAGACTTGGGCCATCACAGGTCTGGGCTGGGGCGTCCTTGTGATAGGCTGGCTTCTAACACCCATCATCAGCTTGCTCCTTAACAGGTTATTTTCACGTCCAGCTTATGACGACATACAAAGAAAGCTCCGGAACCTGGGGATACTGACGGCAGCCAAAGACAAGGGATCTGAATCTGATCTGTGTTGAAAATATAAGCAATCGCATGATTCAATTTCGAACTAGATTAAACATGACAAGAACAAATCCTAGCATGCAGATCTCTAACATAATAGCAAACATCAAGCACATCATCACGCTCTCAGAAAACATGATGAACCTACCGATCGGATCACAGAATACGTACCGGCGATCGTCGTCGTGAGGACAAGCGGTGGAGACGGGACGACGACGGTGTTGCTGACGGAGCGCAGCAGCCGGCGACGAAGACGACGGTACGCCCCGGCGCGAAGATTGGACGGAGGACGAGCCGTGGCGAAGACCTCGAGCAGTCGCGCAGAGCGCTTCCCAAAAACCTTATTCGCCCTCTCCCGGTGCAGGATCAAAAGGACGAGCGGTTCCAGAGACCTGCTCTCCCGTTCGCCGGTGCACGCCGGCGCTCGGGATGGAGTAGACTACGGTGGCGGCGCAGCAGCGAGAAGAGGCAAAACCCTAGCTCGAATAGATGTATCTCTGGTAGAGGCCGATAGGTCGCATATATAGGATTCCAGATATTTCGCAGACTTACAAGCCAAGTAACCAAAAACTAAAACTGCAAAAGGAAGCCGCGCCCCCGCAAGGCGAGGGGCCGGATTTCGGTGGACCATTCATGCGGACGTCGTGCGCCCATCGCCCCCGCCCCGCCCCGCCCGGCAATGCGAGGCGAGCGAGCGCGCGTGTGGAGCTTTCCTTCTCTCCCCACACTCATAGCTTGAAGGAGTAGAGACAACCTCCATATTTATGTTGGCCATCCCACTCCTCCACTAGCAATGTGGGACTAAAGAGTTGCACCACTTCCACCACTTCCTCATGCACACATGGGCCTTTGAGATTTATTAGGAATTCTAAAATTTGTTCATGGGCCAAGCCCAAAATTCCAGAAATCCCCCACCAGATCTCAAATGCCCATCAAAGATTTTACCTGTTTCTCACTACTGTTTATATACCAGTGTTTCAGCAAGGACTGTTAAGTTGAACTCTCGCCTAGAGCTTCAAGCTACATTCCCCCACAACTTGACAATGGACTAGGCCTTGAATTGCAAGTTTTGTGCGGACAAGTTTCACTCAAAGTCATAACCAGTACCTGGCTGCCAGTAGCCTACCCCGTGGGTGGAGCATATACGTCGTACTCCCTGGTCTCTTCATGAGCTTACTAGAGATCACCCTGTTGACGGCGTTTTTTGACACGTGATTAGAGCCGGCGCCTAGGGAGATTTAATAAGAGATTGAACCTAGATCGAAGGTGAAGTTTGAGTCGGAATCGGATCGGAGACAGATTCATGGATTCAGGATCGGATTCGGAAGACCGATTGAAGGCGTCGTGAGCTTTGGACTGAATTGGGCCACTGATGGGCCAGATCGTCAGGAGTCTTAGGTTAAATAGTTTCTTTCTTTCGCGTCAAGTTTGTTTGAAGTCGTGTTCAATTCAGAGTCTGTAATTCCAGGGTATAAATACAAACCCTAGGGATCGTGAAGAGTTTACGAACACATCAATACAAAAACCTTTACTACCTTGCATTTACTACTCGCAATTTACTTACAAGTCGGCGACTTCGCCAAGCTTTTTCTCTTTCAACGAGTTCTCCTGGGCTAGTCGGGGCGATCCAGATCTCCAAGGCTTGCTCGTGAATTCCGCTTCTACTGAGTAATATCTAAGCTTTAGCATCGGGCGCATCGCTGTTGCTCTGTTTAGATTTATTCGACAGTTATCGGTACTTGCTAGATCTACAAGTCTTTTCTTGTTGTTTTAGCTTTTACCACCATCTATCCAGCTTAGAATTTTATCCAATCGGCTCTGTCAAAGGCGTAATCTTAATATTTATCTGATAGCTGATTAATATTGTTCTAAGTGTTGTTTTACTAAGCCATATCGGATCACTTCACGGTTGTCTTTTATTGCTTAGTTATCAATCGGCTACTTACTGTTTGATCTATCGGAATCGGCTCCCTGTGCTGTTTCATCGTATATTGGAATCGGTTCTTCAACATCCGACTGCGCTAACGAGAGAATCGGCTTCTTAGCTGTTTCTTAACGTCTGATTTTATCCTTGTCAATCAACAGGTCAGATTGACTGGCACGCCCCGGTTTTCAAGGCCAAGCCTTAGCTTGTGCGTTGGTGCATCTGTCTCCGTCTGATTTTTGCGTCAATACACTTTTGGCACGCCCAGTGGGACCCGAAGAGAAAATTCACGATGCCTCCGAAGAAGCCAATCGATCCTAAGGAGCACAACAACTCTGATCTTCATGATGAAAATATTATTAATGTAACATATGATGATCTGAATGAAGAGCAGAGAAAGGAATTTGATCTTCATCAACAGGAGTATCGTAATGAGTGTCTCAAATCATTTAGCTCTACTAAACGAGGGGAAGCCATTAAGAAGCTCCACTTCCTCTTCCACGTACAATCATTATTGCG
>WEIB01000475.1:0-37840 GCA_015476505.1 Urochloa ruziziensis
CGTGGATGATATCATTTTTGGTGGCTCTTCTCATGATCTTGTTGCCAAGTTTGCAGATGATATGAGCAGGGAATTTGAGATGTCGATGATGGGAGAGTTGCAGTTCTTTCTCGGGCTGCAGATCAAGCAAACCAAGGATGGGACGTTGTGCACCAAAGCAAGTACACCAAGGACATTCTCAAGAAATTCGACATGAGCGACTCCAAGCCGATGACTACGCCGATGAGTACGACTACAGCTTTGGATGCGGATGAGGACGGAGAACCAGTGGACCAGAAGGAGTACCGGAGCATGATCGGCTCCCTCCTCTACTTGACGGCGACGAGGCCGGACATACAGTTCAGCGTGTGTCTGTGCGCTCGTTTTCAGGCTTCACCGAGGACTTCACATCGTCAGGCCGTCAAGAGGATTTTCAGGTATCTCAAGTTTACTCCTGAGCTGGGTCTTTGGTATTCTGCCGATTCCACTCTTGCACTTCATGGTTTTTCTGATGCGGATTTTGCTGGATGTCGTGTTGATCGCAAGTCTACTTCTGGTCAGTGTCAGTTTCTTGGATCGTCTCTTGTGTCTTGGTCTTCTCGCAAGCAGTCTAGTGTAGCCCAATCCACCACAGAGGCCGAGTATGTTGCTGCTGCTAGCTGCTGTTCTCAGTTGCTTTGGATCACATACACCTTGAGAGATTTTGGCTTAGACATGTCCCATGTTCCACTTCTTTGTGATAGCACCAGTGCCATAAGCGTAGCCAAAAATCCCGTGCTTCATTCCAAAACCAAACACATAGAAGTGAGGTACCACTTTCTGAGAGATCATGTAGAGAAAGGAGATATTGAGCTTGCCCATGTTTCTACCCAAAACCAGCTTGCAGACATTTTCACTAAGCCACTTGACCAAGTTACCTTCACCCGCTTGCGAGGAGAACTTGGTGTGTGTGCGGTTTTCTGAGCTGAGTTTTGGAGGCTTCTCTTGTAGCATATGTATATTTTGTACCATCTTTGTATCTTGATGTATATTTTTCTTGCTTTTGTATCTTGATTTCATCTTTTGTATCATATCTTAGGATGAGCTTCTCCTATATGCAGTGATTGGTACAACTTGCTACATTTTAGAGTTTAGGCAGGCTGGCTAGGGATTGCTTGTATGGATGGCTATGCTCTTGATGGTTTTGATATATTCTATTGAGATAGTCTCTTTTTGAATTAAAATGACAAACTGAACTTAAATTCCTTCACCCATGAGTAAATGCCTTTGCATGTCTTGTTTGAGCCGAAATGGCTATATCTTGCTTAAGATCATGTTAGGGTGTGATATTCTTTTCAATTGGGTCAAAGACCTTTGTCATTGTAAATGTTTAGCCCATGCTTTATCTTGTGGAGGAGCATAAGCTTCTTTCTGTCGCAAAGACATTTCATGTACCATGCTTAACTTGAAAAACTTGAAAAATGAGATGTCTATGCATGAAAGAAGAAAGATGAGAAAAAGAAATATTTGCTGAATTTATGCTCATGTCTCTATGCTTTCACCATTGCACACACTTGCACACATGGGTGCTAAGCGGTTGCATGTTGTTTGCCGGAGAAGTCTCCCATGAGAAGTGAACACATGGCTCCGTGCTTTGACATGACATGAGGTAGAACTTGGGCGTTTATGATGATCTTTTGTCAAGAATGCTTGTCCTTTCATGATTTTGGTGAGATGAAGTTTATTTTTGCTTAAACAATCCATGGTTAGGACTTTGCTCATGCGGTGACATTTTTGATAAAATCCACAATTTGCTCATGGCTTTGTCAATTGGATATATGTCTTCACCTTCTTGATGGCAATGCCCGTGTGACATGATGAACTATCTAGTTTGCCTCCTCTCTAACTTGTAGCATTTTGTATTGCTCATTGTATATTTGAGAAGCTTGTAGTTGCATTTTGTACATTTTGCCTTGATGTGTGCATTGTCAACAAGGGGGAGAATTTCTGGAGCATTTGGCAAGGGGGAGTTGTTGCTGAATTTAGAAGAAAGCTTTTGCTCTAGATTTTGCCGGATTTGTGTGAGAGATTGAAAGTTTTGCCCAAATGTGGTTTTCTGAAAATTTGTGAAGTTTCTGAGAGTTTGATCATTGGAAAATCTTGCTGGGCACATGTGGAAGGTTTTCAAGTTGGAACGGCATCGTTGCGAGTTGGTTTGTGAAATTTTGGCTCTTTTCACTTTGGTCATCTGCCAGGGGCGGTTTAACCGCCCCCCCTGGGCGGTTTAACCGCCCCTGTGCTGAGAGCACACAGTTTGTGGAGATTTGAGCCATTTTCGAGTGTTTTTCGCACGCACAAGTTCACTTGTTCAGGGGGAGTTGCATCTTTGCAGGGGGAGTGCTTTGAGAGTCCTGAAAAGTGAGTTGGAGGATTTGAAGTTTGTGATTTGTGCTTTGTGCTTTTGCTCTTTTGCCGATGGTGTTGAGCCCTTTCGCTTCTTCTTGAAGGGTCGGCGTTTCTGGAGCTTTCTCTTGCAGAGTGACTTTGTTCTCGGCTTGTTCTTGCTTTTAGTCACTTGCTTGAGTCTTGTTTTCGATTTCTTTTATATTTTCTTCATATCAATTGGTTACTATGTGTGTGTTGTCAATGCACTCATCAAGGGGGAGATTGAGGACCCAGTGTGTCCGAGGACCGGTGGATGGTCGCTTCCTGGTGTGATGAGTGATTGACAACGTGGTGTGGATTGACGTTTCCCTTGGCTCAAGTATTGCAGGTGTAGAATGCGGCTTGGTTGCATTGGTGCAGGTGAAGAACAGGCGCGAAAGGTCTTAGCCATGGCGGCCTCCGAGGAGCGGAGAGACAAGTAGGCTTGGTTCGAGGGACCCGATGGCCGGTGGATCAAGTGCGGTTCACATGCTGGCAAGAACGAGCAAGGGGACGTGGTTCCGGTGCGAGGTAGCGGCTCACAACCGAAGCTCGTACGCGGACGAGAAGCCGGCGCAAGGTGGCGGCTAACAACCGAAGTTTGCGCGCGGGGTTTGGTGATTTGGCCACAAAATCATCGGTGGACGGTTTCCCTTGGTTTGGGCCTCAAAACCAAGGACCGAGGACTCGACGAGGCGAACTTGGGCAGCTGGGCCGAGTGGGCTGACAGGGGCGGTTTAACCGCCCCCCAGGGCCGGTTTAACCGCCCCCCTGGGCTGGCCCAAGAACGGCGTCGAGGAGCTTCGATCCGGAGGACACGCGGCGTGACTGCAAGGCTTGCGTCGGAGGGAAGCTAGCTTGCAGTGGAAGGTGCCCGAGCCGGAAAATATCTGAAGATCAAATGTCAAATTTGCCCCTGAGGGGTATGTATCACTTAGGGGTAGTTTAGTCTTTAGAGCACCACCACTTGGACTACTAATAGGCCCCTTCAGGGCTGGTGGCTGCTATCTCTCTAGTTATCTCTTTAGGTTTTCCTTTGAACTAGTTTTCCCTTCATCCCCTCCACCTAGAACTACTTCGAATCATTCCTAGTTTGTATAGGTGAATTCATGGTTATGTGATGGAGTTTGTGCTGCTCATCTTTGTGCCATGATTTGATTTCCCGAGCTCCCTTTCCTTTTTCTATTTTCGTGGGTATTTTCGGAGCTATTTTTGGGGGATTTTCGTTCTTCTTGTTCTAGGGCGTTTTCTCTCGGATTTCTTTGGGGGATTCACGTATGAGTGCCTTGTGCCTCTTTTGCTGGTGATCCTTTGCCCCCAAACGCCGAGAATCGCTCTGGATTTGAGATTTTCGGGATGAACTCGAGGTCATGGTGTTCTTCGCGAGATCTGCGATTCCGGGAGTTGTACTGAGTTAGAGGCCGAGATCTTTTGGGAAAACACTCCACTGGAGGTCTAGATCATCTGACCAAAATCTCGCCTCAAGAGCTCAAGCGGTTTGGGAGATCCACTTTTGTTTTGACTTTTTCCCGAGCCACCCAGGCCCGGGCGGTTTAACCGCCCCCCTGGCCGGTTTAACCGCCCCCCTCTGGGTGTGTTAGATCGAGCCGCGTTTCGGGTCGTTTTGGTGTTCGTTTCGATTGGTTCGAGTTCCGCTGCTCGTTTCTTGTTCCTAGGGTCAGTAGCTTGACAGTGGCTACGTGATCTTGGCAAGATTGCTCTCGGAGGTTTCGGAGTTGTTTTGGGAGAATAGCCGGATCGGTTGGAAAGAATTTTTATCGGCTCCCATTCACTCCCCCCCTCTCTGGTCGCCGTTTCGGTCCTTCAAGGTCTTAGCCATGGCGGCCTCCGAGGAGCGGAGAGACAAGTAGGCTTGGTTCGAGGGACCCGGTGGCCAGATGGATCAAGTGCGGTTCACATGCTGGCAAGAACGAGCAAGGGGACGTGGTTTCGGTGCAAGGTAGTGGCTCACAACCGAAGCTCGTACGCGGACGTGAGGCCGGCGCAAGGTAGCGGCTAACAACTGAAGTTTGCACGCAGGGTTTGGTGATTTGGCCACAAAATCATTGGTGGACGGTTTCCCTCGGTTTGGGCCTGAAAACCAAGGCCGAGGATGTGGCAGAACCGCTCAAATTAATCCGGCTTAAGTGCGCTAACCTTCCATTGGTCATCACGCAATTAAATCGGAGTAATATGACAGTCTGTCGGGTCGAGCCCGATACAACCACGAACAGTTACCTCGATCGAAACAAGTCATACAAAAACCCACTCGAAGGTGGATCCCAGAGATTACAACAATCCACAAGTATTAAATAGGTCCCACTTGAGGTAATTTATTACAAACCAAGTTCAATGCATAAAGTAGCTGTTAAATCAGAGTTTTTGAAAGCAGCGAAAATAAACTAATTATTCGAAAGCGGTAATAACATCACGTGAAGCCGTCATGACGTCACTCAGAAGCATCCTCGTCCCAAACAACAGTCCAGCCAGGAGGAAGGGTGGTTGGCCAGGTAAGACCTGCAACCATCTCCTCAAGAGCACTACCTGAAAACAATTCGACAAGCAAGGCTGAGTATACTAATACTTAGCAAGACTTAACCGTCGGGTGTTAGCTACAACACCAACTTCTAGACATGCAAGGCTTTTGGCTGGTGGGTTTGTTTTGCCAAATAGTGACTAATAGTGGATCCTTACTTTCAATATTTTAGCATCAAGTTCTAGTTAAATTAACCATTCTAGGTAAGCAACATGTACTAACCCAAGCAAGTTGAGCAAACAATTAAGCAAGCAGCCAATTTATCATCATCATGTTCCACTTTCATTACTCGGTGCGGCAAGAGATCAAGTAGTCTCATTAGCTGCGAGAAACAGACAGTTCGAACCGATTTTAACCTTGCAAGGTGGATACTAAACACACGGAAAAGCACCAACCCCGAGGGTCGACGCTAACCAGGCCGTTCCCATGTCTTCCAGGTTTGTTAATCTGAGCCCACTCCCCTTGGACACAAGCCTTAGCCGGTCATACTTCGCGGCTGTAGCCGGCCGGCCTCGGTCTTGAGCCACGTGTCAGCGACAGGGGGATAAATCCCAGGGCAAGCAGGACAAGGCCACGCCCCCTTCCGAGCAGGTACTAAACTTACCGGTCCCATGCCCAAACAAGTGCTTAGTGCTTTCAAACACTTGACCAACATCGCCGGCACACTTCGACCTTAGTAACTTTTCATAAATAGACGGGGCATCTACATGACCAAAAATCCCCGTCCGTCATCCTTATGATTCCAACATAAGTAAAGTAGTTGATTCCTATATCTCGCGAGTGACAGGAAATCAATATCTTGAGCATTTCTAAAAGAAGAGGGACAATTTTCTGAAAAGATTTTGAAAGTTTGTGCAAGATTGCATTTTCTAAAAGAGAGGCACATGTGAGTCATTTTTGAGTGTTTTTAGCACGCACAAGTTCACTTGTTCAGGGGGAGTTGCATCAATGCAGGGGGAGTGCTTTGAGTATTCTGAGAAGTGATTTGGAGATTCGTGACTTGTTTTGTGTTTTTGCTCTTTTGCCGATGGTGTTGAGCCCTTTCGCTTCTTCTTGAAGGGTCGGCGTTTCTGGAGCTTTCTCTTGCTAAGTGACTTTTGATTTGGCTTGTTCTTGCTTTTAGTCACTTGCTTGAGTATTGTTTTCGATTTCTTTTACATTTTCTTTATATCATTGGTTACTATGTGTGTGTTGTCAATGCACTCATCAAGGGGGAGATTGAGGACCCAGTGTGTCCGAGGACCGGCGGATGGTCGCTTCCTGGTGTGATGAGTGATTGACAACGTGGTGTGGATTGACGTTTCCCTTGGCTCAAGTATTGCAGGTGTAGAATGCGGCTTGGTTGCATTGGTGCAGGTGAAGAACAGGCGCGAAAGGTCTTAGCCATGGCGGCCTCCGAGGAGCGGAGAGACAAGTAGGCTTGGTTCGAGGGACCCGATGGCCGGTGGATCAAGTGCGGTTCACATGCTGGCAAGAACGAGCAAGGGGACGTGGTTCCGGTGCGAGGTAGCGGCTCACAACCGAAGCTCGTACACGGACGAGAAGCCGGCGCAAGGTGGCGGCTAACAACCGAAGTTTGCGCGCGGGGTTTGGTGATTTGGCCACAAAATCATCGGTGGACGGTTTCCCTTGGTTTGGGCCTCAAAACCAAGGACCGAGGACTCGACGTGGCGAAGATGGGCCGTTGGGCTGCTGGGCTGTATGTACCCGGCAGTGCCGAGTTGTTCAACTCGGCAGTGCCGAGTACATGCACCCGACTGGGCTGGCCCAAGAACGGCGTCGAGGAGCTTCGATCCGGAGGACACGCGGCGTGACTGCAAGGCTTGCGTCGGAGGGAAGCTAGCTTGCAGTGGAAGGTGCCCGAGTCGGAAAATATCTGAGATCATAATGTCAAATTTGCCCCTGAGGGGTATGTATCACTTAGGGGTAGTTTAGTCTTTAGGACACCACCACTTGGACTACTAATAGGCCCCTTCAGGGCTGGTGGCTGTCATCTCTTTAGTTATCTTTTATTTGGCTTGTTTAGTTTTCCTCTTCCTTTCATCCTCTCCACCTAGAACTACTTCGAATCATTCCTAGTTTGTATAGGTGAATTCATGGTTATGTGATTGAGTTTGTGCTGTTCATCTTTGTGCCATGATTTGATTTCCCGAGCTCCTTCCTCCTTTACTATTTTCGTGGGTATTTTCGGAGCTATTTTTGGGGGATTTTCGTTCTTCTCAATCTAGGGCGTTTTCTCTCGGATTTCTTTGGGGGATTCACGTATGAGTGCCTTGTGCCTCTTTTGCTGGTGATTCTTTGACCCCAAGCGCCGAGAATCGCTTTGGATTTGAGATTTTCGGGATGAACTTGGTGTCATGGTGTTCATCACGAGATCTGAGTTTCGGGAGTTGTACTGAGTTAGAGGCCGAGACCTTTTGGGAAAACACTCCACTGGAGGTCTAGATCATCTGACCAAAATCTCGCCTCAAGAGCTCAAGTCGTTTGGGAGATCCATCCTCGAAGTTGACTTTGGGGCTGTGCTGTTTGCGTGTACCCGGCACTGCCGAGTTGTGAAAACCGGCACTGCCGAGTACATAGACTCGAGGGGTGCTTTTGTGCTGTGTGTATTCGGCAGTGCCGAGTTCTGAAAACCGGCAGTGCCGAGTACACACACCCAGTGGCTGTTTCGGTGAAGTTTTTGGATCAAGGATTCTTTCTGTGTTTCCGCTGCATGCTTCTTGTTCCTAGGGTCAGTAGCATCTCAGTTGCTGCGTGATCTTGGCAAGATTGTGATACGAAGTCCGGAAGTGATTTTGGGGTGAAAGCCGAATTGATTTGGAGAAGAAAATTTTATCGGCTCCCATTCACTCCCCCCTCTCTGGTCGCCGTTTCGGTCCTTCACCAAGTGCCAGAGGTATCGTCCCACTCGGCTGGTCCTCTTAGCGATCAACCTGTGAGGCCGCCACCAGAGTCGCCGCGTGCACCAACCCCACCTCCGCCGAGTCCTGCGCCAGCGTCGCCGACCATACTGCCAGCTCCGCAGGGCAGACCCCAGCCTGCTCCTGTCGTTGAGCAGACTGCTGCTATGGAGGAGCCCCAGCTGCAGAGGTCGAAATCGCTCCTGCGGCGGTCGTCGCTCCAGGTGGTGGTGTTCCTATGACTCCTCTGGCGGAGTTCATGTCGCTCCATCGTCGTATGGGCCAAATAGCCGAGGTATTTCCTGAGCCACTTTTCTTTTTAGGTTGAGTACCGAGTGGTACGCGTATTTGTTGTGTCATCTGACTATCTTTTGCAGGACTTAGCTGCTGATGCCGAGGCAAAATCCTCGGCGATTCAAGAGCTTTCTTCTGCAGCCGCTAAGGCCGACTCCTTGATTGGCCCGAGTGGCTGAACTCGAAGCCGCTGCGACCCAACACCAGGCCGAGTTGGAGGAAGCCCGGCGCACCAATCGCGATCTTCGCGGAGAGGTGGAGCAAGCTAAACTCAACGAAGCCCAGGCCGCACATGAGCTTAGAGGTATGTTATTCTCTTTTTGTTTTTATGTCAGACGTGAATATACTATCCAGATCTAACTTTCTGTAGATTACCGGTACCGGATTATGGCCCAATTTGCAGAGCTCACTGCCAAGGTGGCTTGGCTGCAGAGCGAGGCGGAGGCACTGCGCGCCGAGAAGAGCGCGTTGGAAGATGCTGTCCGAGTAGTAGCGGAGGAGATCGAGCCGGAGGCAGCATCATCTTCGGCTTCTATCCTCGACCGCGTTCGGGCGCTTCCACGCTTCTTTCGGCGACAGCTTTGCTCCATCAGCCAAGCCAGCTGCGGGCATGTCCTGGCGGTCCTCAAGTCTCTGTTCCCAGCATCGGATCTGGAGCCACTCGGCAGCGGATACGCTGCTGGCACCTCCGAAGATGATGTGAGCAGACTGCTCCTTGAAGTCGAGCCGATCGCCAATGTCCTGTCCAAGGACGTTGTCGATGACTCTGATGATGCGGCCCCCTCTGGAGTTGGTGACCCTGCAGTGTAATTTTCATAGAGTATTTGTAGTATCTGGTAGAAGTAATACTTTTGAACAACGTTTAAGCTTTTGTGATTGTATATAAGTTTTTATGGGACTACTACTCCCTTTCTTTCTGTGCTGGCCTTAATTTCTGAGTGGTTGACCTGTTACGGAGTAGATTAGCCTCGTTGGTCTCAGTCTCATGCTGCAGAGTCTTTGTCGTGCGTTTAGAGCTTTGACTTGGCGAGTACTTTCCCCCTCGATTTAAAGTTTGTGCCACTCATACTTTATGTGCATGACGCGAAAGAGGAAATTCGAGTAGTAGATATAGGTGGGAGATGAGATCAACTTTATTGATAACTCATATTATAATTCTGCCGACTCGTGACTGGGGATGATTGTCCTCCAAAATCACTCGGGAAAACATATCTTAATGAAAAGAAGATGAATACATAACTGAATCAGGTGTAGAAACGCTGTAGGTGCTCGATGTTTCATGGATTTGGAATGTCTACGCTGTCTTCCGTCATGAGGTGATATGAGCCTGGGCGACTCACTGACTTGATGATGTATGGCCCCTCCCAAGGGGACGCAAGCTTGTGCGCGCCCTTAGTGTCTTGCTTCCTCCTCAGAACCAAGTCGCCTGCTTCAAAAGATCTCTGCTTAACTGTTCGATCATGATACCGTCGCAGGACCTGAGCGTAACGCGCGGCTTGGATCTGGGCAGCCAATCTCTTCTCCTCGATGCTATCGAGGTCTTCAATGCGCGCCACTTGCGCGTCGTACTCATCATAGAACTCCACTCGGGGTGAGCCGTATGCGACGTCCGTTGGTAGGATAGTTTCCGAGCCGTAGACCAGAAAGAACAGGGTTTGCTTCGTGGCACGACTCGGCTAGGTGCGCAGCCCCCAGACTACAGCTGGTAACTCCTTGATCCATCGCCCATTGTATTGTTTCAGCTTCTTGAATATACGGGTCCTGAGTGCCTTGATTATTTCGCCATTGGCTCTTTCAACCTGGCCATTGGCCCTTGGGTGCGCCACAGATACGGGGCATAGCTTGATGCTCCTCTCGCTGCACCAATTTTTAATGGTACGATTTGGGACTCCGAAGCGGTGGGTGATGTCGGTGAAGAACTCGATGGTCTTGGCTGCCGTGTGCTTCCCGACTGGTTTCACCTCGATCCACTTGGTGAACTTGTCAATCGCCACTAGGACATGGTCAAAACCACCAGGAGCCTTCTTGAATGGACCAATCATGTCCAAGCACCAACAAGCAAAGGGCCACGACATTGGAATAGTTTGCAGATGTTGTGCTGGTGCGTGTATTTGTCTTGCAAAATACTGACACCCTTTGCAGTGCCGCACAATATTTTCTGCGTCTGCTACAGCAGTCGGCCAGTAGAAACCAGACCGGAAGGCTTTACCAATGATGGTTCTAGCCCCGGCATGATTACCACAAATTCCTTTGTGTATGTCTGTCAAGAGCTCAACACCCTCTGCGCGACTCACGCACTTTTGGAGGATTTGAGAGGCTCCAGATCGATGATACAACTTTTCTCCGATGATGACGTAGCTTTTGCTGCGCCGCACGATTTGTTCGTGGAGCGAATTCAGATCCTTATCTTCTGCGGCCTCCGTGGGCAATATGCCGCTGTCGAGGTAGTCTATGATTTGGATCCTCCAGTCCAACGCTTCGTCGACCACAAATGTGGCTGACTCCGGGGATTCTCCGACTTGTTGCTCCACGACAGTGCCATCCGGGTTTATCTTGATAGATGGTTTGACCAGATCTTGTATGAAAACTCCGGGTGGGACGCCTTCACGGGTGGACCCCATCTTCGCAAGCTCATCTGCTGCCTTGTTATGGTCGCGTACCACATGATGGAACTCTAAGCCATAGAATTTCCCTTCCAGCTTTCTGATCTCTTTGCAGTAAGCATCCATCTTCTCGTTAGTTCTGGACCAGTCTTTGTTTACCTGGTTTATAACCAGGGCAGAGTCCCCGCGTACCATCAGGCGTTTGATACCCAAAGATACTGCGATGCGAAGACCGTGCAAGGCTGCTTCGTACTCGGCTGCATTGTTGGATACTGGAAACATGATTTGAAGGACGTATTTTAATTCCTGTCCGCTTGAGGAGATCAGGAGTACACCTGCGCCGCCTCCTTTGATCTGGAGGGAGCCATCAAAGTACATCTCCCAATACTCAACTATCTCATCATCAGCCGGAGCTTGGTTCTCTGTCCAGTCTGCTACGAAGTCGGCTAAAACCTGAGACTTGATAGCAGTACGTGGAACAAAGGTTATGTGGTGAGCGGCCAATTCTATTGACCACTTGACGATTCGGCCGCTGGCGTCTCGGTTATGGAGAATTTCCCCTAAAGGATTTTCGCTCACAACCGAGATTGGATGGGCCTCAAAGTAATGCTTTAGCTTTCTTGCTGAGATAAGAACTCCGTAGAGTAACTTCTGCCCATGAGGATAGCGTACCTTGGATACGGTCAGGACCTCGCTGACGAAGTAAACTGGTCGCTGAACTTCATATGCGTGTCCTTCTTCAGGACGCTCGACCACTAGTACCGTGCTAACCACTCGGGGAGTAGCAGAGATGTAGAGGTAGAGCTGTTCTCTTGGCTGAGGTGGGACGAGGATGGGCGGACTCTGCAGGTAATCTTTGAGTTCCTGGAAAGATTGCTTCGCCTCGTCATCCCACACGAACTTATCCTGCTTCTTGAGCAGTTTGAAAAACGGCACTCCGCGGACGCCGAGTCGTGATATGAAACGACCGAGCGCTGCCATGCATCCAGTAAGCTTCTGCACATCCTTCTGACAGGTTGGTGGTAGCATCTTGGTGATGGCCGTGATCTTCTCGCGATTTGCCTCGATGCCGCGGTTGCTGACCATGAAGCTGAGTAGTTTTCCTGAGGGTACTCCGAAGACACACTTTTCCAGGTTGAGCTTCCACCGGAATTTGCGTAGGCGTTCGAAGACCTTTGTCAGGTTCTCTATCATGTCCTCGGGGTTCATGATCTTGACCACGATGTCGTCGATGTAGGCTTCTACTATGTCTGGAATCAATTGATCCAGACATGCTTGGATTGTCCTCTGATAAGTTGCGCCTGCGTTCTTCAGACCGAAGGCCATTGTATTGTAACAAAAGGCGCCGAACGGTGTGATGAACGCGGTCTTTATCTGGTCTTCCAGTTTTAGGCCTATCTGGTGATAGCCTGAGTAGAAATCGAGAAAACAGAGCAGGGCGGAGCCTGCCGTGGAATCAACGACTTGATCGATGCGGGGGGGAACGAAGGGGTCTTTAGGGCAAGCTTTGTTGAGATCTGTGTAATCGACGCACATTCTCCAATCATTATTATTCTTTTTTCTTACAAGAACTGGGTTAGCTAACCAGTCGGGGTGAAAAACCTCCTGAATAAAACCAGCAGCTAGCAGCTTTGTAATCTCTACCCTAATCGCCTCCTTGCGGTCCTGCGCGAATCGACAAAGCCTCTGCTTGATCGGTTTGGCAGTCGGATTGACCTTCAAGGAGTGCTCGGCAAGTTCCCTTGGGACACCTGACATATCGGATGGTTTCCACGCGAATATGTTGGCGTTTTCCCTTAGGAATTTGATGAGCACTTCTTCCTATTTGGGGTCTAACTCTGCCCCGATGATGGCCGTCTTCTTTGGGTCATCCAGGTCCAGCGAGATCCTCTTCAGCTCCGTCTCCTTGCTTGGCGCGATGGCTTCTCTTGCTGGCTTCGTTGATTCAGCGTTGGGTTATACGAAGGATTTTTCCCGAGCGCTTTGCGCTAGGGCTAGGTTAAGATGTGGGGTCGCTCGGAGCCATGTGCTGCACTCCGAAGACAACTTGACCTCATGCCCGAACCCCTCCACACTTTACAATGCAATGCAGTGCGTTGTGATGCAATGATTGCATATGTTAGATGAATGAATGAATGCATGCTTTTGTAATGAAAGTAAAAAAACAAAGGATCGGCATGTCATGTGAGCCACACCCTTTGGTTTAGCTCCACTTTCACAAGTGACAAAAAATCCCTCGGACTAGCTGAAATCAAGCAGTACCGAAGTCCAGATAGAATTCCAGAAGACCAAGTGATGAAATCCAATAGACAGAAAACAAATTGATATGGCCTAGCCATTTCCGAGTCAATAACAGACTGAGATAACCAAGATTTCATATAGGACTTAGCTTCGGGTAGAAAACCAATAACATGAGGGTAAGATCCTGCAAAAATATGCCGGAGTACACATACAATGCATGATAGTTCAATTGATGTGAATAAGATGCAAAACGCGACGAAGTATAAAAAAATTGAAAGCTAATTGTAAGCAAGCTAGAGTTTCTTACGAAGGGTTAGTATAAGCATGGATCATAAAATGTCGTACGAAGGGTAAAAGTGGAAATTGATTAAAAAGAAATAAGGTTACGACTGAGGGGTAATTTATAAGGGTGTAGAGATACATACCTCGGTTGAACCTGCACTTTCAAAAAACAGTATACGAAGGGTTAGCTTTCAAGGGGTGGAGAAATACTTACAGAGATCGGTTGAACCTGCATGTTAGCATGAGAAAATCCAAAAATGTAACATTGCCTCTTTGCCAATACGCAAAGAGTGAGAAGTATGATGTATGTATATGAAATACAATTGACTGCAAGCGCCCTTGACAAAAAATGGTAGTTTCTTTGCACATAAGGTGCATTTGTTCCTTGCACACGAAGTGCATTCTTGGAGCCTTAGCTCACGAGCGAGTGGAAATATTCATGAATCATGATAACCGAAGGGTTTGATGCATTGAACATGGTTCAATAGGACCTCGTTATTTCCGAGGCTCCAAATGAGAAACTCACCGCTAAGTAGAAAGGCGTAGATTTTGACGCCGACGGAAAAAATTGTGCGGCTTTCACTTAGTTGGGCCATAATTGGCCCCCAATGCCGACGTAAGTAGCCTTCGTGTAGAAGAGCGTAGATTGCTTCGGCGAGAAGAAATGAGAGTTGATTTTGCAGAAACAAATTTCTGCAAGAAAAATATCCTCCATGTTCGAGGATGAGTTATTTATGTATAGACGAAGTCAAAGTTGACATGTGAAATAAACTTTACGAGAAAAGCTAACCAAGATATTCTAGCTAGGCAACTAGGAACAAAATAATTCCAACATGTGAGTTACATTGACCGAAGGGTGCAGCCGCATGGATTAGTAGATGACCTCCTTGGAAGCTTTTATTAATTGACTAAGAGACAAGCGCTTAAATGAGGGGGCATAAAGAACTAGAGAGAGACCAACTTTCGGACCCTCCCCCCTCGGGACAAGCAGCACTCCTGGGCCTCGTCATCACATGGCTCCGAAGGGGTTGCCGAGGACAGGCATGAAGTGTGGCCTTGACGAGGGGGTCACAGTCTGGTTGCGTCGTTACTCACCTGGACAGTGGACACCATGTGTGTGACGTACTTGTGTTTTCTCCGCTGAGCTACGAGGGTCTTGTGCCTTTTGATTCCGAAGGGTTAAAATAACATGGCCAGGTGTAATTGATCAGCACCGGATCAATGAGCCTCTACGAGGGTATCGTGCCTTTTCATTCCGAAGGGCAGCTTGTATTCTCGCCTCGTGAAAACCCCGCCGAGGTATATATATAGAGACACTGGACTCCGAAGCTGTGGCCCAAGGTTCGGCTGCCGTGGCCTCGAACTGGGCTTCGTCGCTGCAGCGTGGGCCACCAAAGGAATTGCCGAGTGGACCGAGGAGGTTCTCTGTCTGGACCGAAGTAGCAGTCGTCCGACATTGGCCAGCATAAGAATACGAGGGTCTTGTTGTGAAACACCGAAGGATCCTTTCTCTTGTGCCCACAGTATATTGTGAATGTTTGTTCTGGTTCTTGACACGATCGGATGATGAAAGATAATCCAATTGCCTCGTAATCCAACCCGAAGTGGAAAATCCGACTTGAAAAAGATAGCTTCGGAAATACATAGAAGCCGATGTCCAATGATAATGGATTTAATTAATCATTTCCACAAACGTATGGGAAGTAATATGAATTCCCCTGTAGAACTTGTTAGCGAGAACAACATGCCAACATGCATATGTAAACCTGGGCCGACGGACTGACTGGGAGATCGGAGACGATCGGTCCATGAACCAACCCTGGGCCTCGACTCCGAAGGGTGCCTCGTCTTCGGGCGTGCTGGTGGTGCTGCCGGTCTTCCGCGCGCCGAGAACACCCGTGATGTTGGCGAGCGTCGTGACGAGGGTGGCGCCGGCGAGGGTGCGCTCACCGAAGTAGCAATGAACATGATGGAGCCTCATCTCCGAAGAGCTTCTTGCTTCCGAGGGGGTGCTGGCGTCGGTGGAACTCCGAAGCCACCCAGGAAAACCGGTCCGACGGGACTTGCTAAAAAACCCCTCGGTTGCCAATTCCGAGGTGGTACAAATAAATGAATTCTAAGGTGATCTAGTTAAAAGAATTCCGAGGTTGTAAATAAATGAATTCCGAGGTGGTCTAGATAAATTAATTTCGAGGTGATCCCCTTAAATGAATTCCGAGGTGATCCAATAAGAATTCCGAGGTGGTACGGATAAATGAATTCCGAAGTGATCCAAATAAATGAATTCCGAGGTGATTCAAATAAAGAATTCTGAGGTGGTACAGATAAATGAATTCCGAACGTGATCCAAATAAATGAATTCCGAGGTGGTACAGATAAATGAATTCCGAAAGGGTCATGAAATTCCACTGCATACACTTAGTAGCAAACACACATACGTATTCCGAAGTGTATGGAATAAACAAACATTATGAGGATCATTAAATAATGAATGGTAAGTTATAATTACAGCAGGACAACAATGCTTCGGAGTATCTAATGTTAATGAACCAGGGCTATGTGAAGCAGAATATACTGTGTGCATACTGGGCCTCTCGTTCACGATGGCTCATTGTGCGGAAATGTGTTTTTGTGTGGAAACGTGAGTTGGAGCCCGAAACCCATCTCGGATTAATTTCGAAGGTACAAAAATCAAGTGAAAAGTTGGGAAAAATATCCAATTGCCTTTCATATTTAAATGGATATCGAAATTCCGAAGGTCGTAAAATCTGAAGGAATATAAAATTTTAAGGGTCGTAAAATCCGATCGAGATGACCAAGACGACTCCGAAGGTCATAAAATTCAAAGGAACAGTTCCGAAGGTCATAAAATCCGACCGAAACGATTCCGAAGGGTCCTAAAATCGGAGCGAGATGATTCCGAAGGTCATAAAATCCAACCGAAACGATTTGGAAGGTTATAAAACCTAACCGAAAAAATTCCGAGGGTCATAAAACCTGACCAAGAAAATTCCAAGGGTCGTAAAACCTGACCGAGAAAATTTCGAGGGTCATAAAACCTGACCGAGAAAATTCCGAGGGTCATAAGAACTGACCGAGAAAATTCTGAGGGTCATGAAATCTGACCGAGAAAATTCTGAAGCTCAACCAGAGCGAGCAAATTTCGAAGCTCATAAAACCCGAGCGTGAAAATTCTGAAGCTCAACCAGAGCGAGCAAATTCCGAAGCTCATAAATCCGGAGCAAGAAAATTCCGAAGGCCATAAGACCTGATCTAGAAAATTCCGAAAGTCCGAAAATTCGACGAAAAAAATTCCGAAGGTCAGAAAATCCGATGGAAAGGATTCCGAATGTCATAGAATCCAACGGAAAAAATTCCAAAGGTCACCTAGAAAATTCCGAAGGTCACTAAGAAAATTCCAAATGTCATAAAATCTGACGGAAAACATTCCGAAGGTCACAAAATCCGACAGAAAGGATTCCGAAGGTCATAGAACCCAACGGAAAAAATTCCGAAGCTCACCAAGAAAATTCTGAAGGTCACCGAGAAAATTCCGACGGAAAAAATTCCGAAGGTCATAAAATCCGACGGAAAAAATTCCAAAGGTCACCAAGAAAATTCCGGCGGAAAAATTCCGAATGTCATAAAATCCGACGGAAAGGATTCCGAAGGTCATAGAATCCGACGGAAAGCTCACCAAGAAAATTCCGACGGAATAAATTCCGAAGGTCACCAAATAAATTCCGGTGGAAAAAATCCGAATGTCATAAAATCTGTCGGAAAAAATTCCGAAGGTCACACAATCCGACGAAAAGGATTCCGAAGGTCATAGAATCCGACGGAAAAAATTCCGAAGGTCACCAAGTAAATTCCGGCGGAAACATTCCGAATGTCATAAAATTCGACAAAAAAATTCCGGAGGTCACAAAATCCGACGGAAAGGATTCCGAAGGTCAAAGAATCTGACGGAAAAAATTCTGAAGGTCACCAAGAAAATTCCGACGGAATAAATTCCGAATGTCACCAAGTAAATTCCGGCGGAAAAATTCCGAATGTCATAAAATCTGTCGAAAAAAATCCGAAGGTTACAAAATCCGACGGAAATGATTCCGAAGGTCATAAAATCCGACGGAAAAAATTCCGAAGGTCACCAAGAAAATTCCGACGGAATAAATTCCGAAGGTCATGGAATCCGACAGAAAAAAATTTTCGAGGGTCACCAAACAAAATTCCGAAGGTCATAAAATTCGACGGAAACGTGAGAATAAATGATGAAGCGTCATTTTTATGTGTTATTTCTCCCTTCGAAGGGTGCTTCGTTCTCATGTTCTTTCTCTTCAAAAATCTTTTTCACGAGCCAAACACGCGGTGGGCGCCAACTGTTGGGGATACGAAACCGCCAGACAGAGAAGAGAGAGACAGTGAGAATTCCGAAGGTAAAAATGAAGGAGAGGAAGAAATTACAATAAGAGAGTAAATGAGGAGTGCTCAAGTCAGCCCCTCCCTATTGACCCCTTTGGTCCTTTATATAGAGGAGGAAAGGGGTGGCAATTTGCCCCCAAGTCCTTGGTGGGTACAATATTTACAAATAAGTCTTTGTGCCCTTACATGTGACCCATCTACTACATGGGCTGGGCCATTCCCCCAACAGTTATGGTGGAGCCATGGTGGACTGGCACCACTGGCGGACGAGTCTTGCCCGGCGCTCGTGAGCGGAGATCCGAAGGCGTTGATGGCTTTGACAGGACCAAGACACTGCCCCCTCTACTTCGTGTACATCGACTACACTGCTTCCTCTACTTCGTCTGCGTCAAGTACGCTGAAGAGGGGTTGGTCCGAGGTGACAACGAGGCTCATTCTGCTCGAGTACCAAGGCTCTAAAGCTAAAGACGAAAGGAGAAGCAAAAAGACCCGCTTCATCATCAAGACCGAAGTCAACCATGAGTTGGGTCATTATTATCTTGTATGTATAGGTCCGCTAGGTGTGCGTGCTCTTTTCTCCATCTGTTTTGTCCCATTGGGTTTTCGAATGGAGTTTTAGTGAGGCGTACGAGCGGTTGGTCATGAGGGTGCTCTTCATGACCAAGGCCTTAGGCAGGTCTGGGCCGCTTCCTTTGTATTCATCTACTTTGCTTTATTGTACCACCAAAACAAAAGTAGCTGAGGGGCTACTGTTGGGGGAATGGCCCAGCCCATGTAGTAGATGGGTCACATGTAAGGGCACAAAGACTTATTTGTAAATATTGTACCCACCAAGGACTTGAGGGCAAATTGCCACCCCCTTCCTCCTCTATATAAAGGACCCAAGGGGTCAAGAGGGAGGGGCTGACTTGAGCACTCCTCATTTACTCTCTTATTGTAATTTCTTCCTCTCCATTTTTACCTTCGAAATTCTCACTGTCTCTCTCTTCTCTGTCTGGCGGTTTCGTATCCCCAACACCGGGGAAGCAATTGGCTAAAGGTATTGTTGAATTATTTGATAATCTTTACAGGTTTACCAACCACTAACCTCAGTGACTTCACCACTGCAACATTCATCTATTTTTGTTGTGTTTGCAGGGTAGTGCATGGCTGGTTTCAACCTACCATCAAACTTTGATCCTAATACAGAACGCATTGGAAGAGTAGTGCGAAGGAGATTCGTACCTCCTCAAATTTCACTCAGCTCAAGCAACACATTCGAGTCGTCATCTGACTCCGAGTCCGAACCAGATTCAGGTTCATCGAATTCTTCGGCCCCATAATCACCAGAGATAATGGCTCAGCCGAAGAAGACACTCCGTGAGTTCTCAGCCCCGTCAAGCAGCAACTTTCCGAGACTGTTGAATGCACAGGAAGGGGCATTTGAGCTGAGATCTGGCCTAGTCAACATGGTTCAGGCCAGCCCTTACTGCGGAAAGGCGATTGAGGACGCCAACGCTCACCTTTGGAATAACCTGGAGGTGTGCAGCACTATTAACCCCAATGGCGCACCGATCAACAGCATCCGCCTACAACTCTTCCCATTCTCTTTGCTTGGAAAAGCCAAGGAATGGTTCTATGCCAACAAAGCATCTTTTGAAGGATGTTGGCAGACGTGCGCCGACGCTTTTCTGACCAAGTACTTTCCGGTGGGCAAGACCAACGCCCTCCGAGGAAAAATTGCTAGCTTTCAGCAGCTAGACAGAGAATCAGTCCCAGAAGCTTGGGAGCGACTGCAAGAGTACATTGCAGCCTGCCCCCACCATGGTGTGGAAGACTGGTTGATCACTCAAAACTTCTTCCACAGCCTGAGTAGCCGATCGCAAGAGCTCTTGGATGCAGCTGCGGGAGGAGCATTCCTCTCGCTAGATGTAGACGCAGCGAAGGCACTGATCGAGAAGATATCCTCTCACCAAAGTTGGGTGGGAGAGAGACAAGCTCCGCGCACCAAGGGAGTACACCAGATTGACTCCGTCGATATGCTGGCAGCTAAGATGGACCTCCTTTTGAAGAAGATAGAATCTCTCGGTAAGGAGATGAATCAGATTGTGGAGGACCGAATCACATGTGAAATATGAGGAGAAGCAGGACACTCGGGTAACAGTTGCCCGATGACACAAGAGGAAGCCTATTTTATCGGAAGCAACAACAATTCAGGCTTCCGTCCGCAACAAGGTTGGAATTCCAAGCCCAACCTCCCCTTCGGCCAACAGCAAGGTAATAGCTCTAACAACGGTTTTTCAGCCGTCGCTAAAGGATATCTGGTATGGCCAAAAACAAATTAATGATAGCATTAGCAAGAAATTTCTTGCTAATGATAAAGTTATGGAGTCAATGACCTCCCAGATTGAAGCTTTCAATTCTGTTGTTAAGAACCAGCTGAGCTTCAACAAAATGATTGAAACTCAAGTAGCTCAGTTGGCTACATCATGCCCTAACCCCAATACGAGAAAGTTACCCGGGCAACCGGAGGTTCCTTTCAAGGAAAATGTTAGTGCGGTAACCATGCAGGCTGGTAAGTCCACGCGGGATCCACACAATCCTCAAGATGCAGGTACCCAACAAAAGGAAGCTAGTAACACCAACCCAGCAGCCAAAGAGGAAGACGACGAGGAACCCATCCTTGTCTCGAAGGAGGGAAACGAGGCACCAAAAGCCGCTAGTGACAGCCGTGATCCCACTTTCCTTTCGTTCCCAGAACGGAGGAGCAGACCGGTGGCTGACGAGCAATTTGACAAGTTCGTCGAGGTAATCAAGAAGGTATACATCAATACGCCACTTCTTGATGCTCTGCAGGTCCCGACATATGCCAAGTATATCAAGGATATACTTAGCAATAAGAGGACTCTACCCACGAGGGAGACGGTACAACTAACCGAGGAATGCAGCTCCGCCATACTCGGGCCCTTTCTTAAGAAGAAGAAAGATCCTGGCTGCCCCACAATTTCATGGTCAATTGGAGGCCATGATTTTGACAACGCCCTATGTGACTTGGGGGCGAGCGTCAGCGTAATGCCTAAGGTAGTTTTCGACCACCTTAAGCACATTTCGCTTGTCTCTACACCCATGTGTTTGCAGCTAGCGGATCAATCAGTCCGCTACCCACACGGAGTCGCAGAAAATGTTCCGGTCAAGATCAGGGATTTCTTTGCCCCTGTGGATTTCATCGTTCTTGACATGGAAGCCGAAGCCAAGAACTCGCTCATCCTTGGGAGACCATTCTTGAGTACCGCGAATGCAAACATCGACGTGGGGAAAGGGACCATTCAACTTAGGATTAACAGAGAAACCGAGAATTTCTCCTTCCGTCCTAAGGAGACCCCTCAACAAGTCAATATGGTCGGAGAAATCATACCCAGAAATCCCAGGATGCCAACCATAGAATCACTCATGAAGATGGTGGAAGCCTTCACCGCTAAAGAAAAGAAAAGGCATGACTGTTATCATGCACGACGAAGGATATCGAGAACCAAAGCGCTGGAAGAGCAAGCAAAGCGCGATAAGGAGGTTGAATCCAAGCCCCGTCCGATCCGAAAGGAATGGCGGGTGAAAGCAGCCCCGAACGAAGAATCGGAGAGGTCCGCTCAGGATATAAAACTCGAGCCCTCGCCATAAGGTATATGGTACGTATCCATGCATTGCATATAGAATAGGTTTTCCCTTTCTTTACATTCAATTCTTTCTTCTCACACAGCATGTTTAAATCTCGAAACTTGCATCCATATTTTATTTGTGCATTGTTTAGCATATAAAAAAAATTCTGCCAAATGCTAGGCCGGCCGACCCCACCTGTCATCCATTTTGGCCAGATCACCGAAGCAGGCAACCAACAATCGTGCATGGGCATGACACGAGGGAGATGGAGCAAAGTGGAGCCAGCACCAGGCCGAGCAGCCCCAGGCAGGCCGGCCGGCCTCTCTCCACCATTCCAGTCCCATCTTCACCTACCAGAGCATATTGCACAGGAAAGAGACCACCGACGCACGGGATGGGCACTAGCCGTGCCCTGTGCAGGCCGATCGGCCTCACACAGGCCGGCCGGCCCCTCCACCTGCGTCGCCTCTATAAAAGCCAATGCCCAGCTCGAGAGCAACTCGCCCCAAGTGCAAGTATGCAAGCTTCCGCAACGCTGCACTCTTCCCTTGCTCTAAATCTCGAAAATCACTAAGCAAGATTAGAGTGCAACCATAAGAAAATTCTGCTAAAATTGATCCTTGAATTCTTGTGAGAACAAACCCTTTCCGGCTGAACGAGATTGTTTGTGGTGGTTCTTACCCCACAAGAACGACTAACCGAGTGGCGATTAATCTCCCACAAAAACGTCTAACCGTTGATTTCCTAACCCAAGATTTCCTTCAGGTATTGTAGAGCTAATCTTTTGCAGGAATCATGTGGACTAAGGCAAGGGAGAAGGCACGTGGAGTGGTGACCAAGTTCAGCTCCTCAAGTTCCCGACGCTCTGAAGGATCATCCGCCTCCAGGGAGAATATGTCCGTTGATTCAACTCAACAGGACACGATTTCCCAGGAGAGCGAGAGGCATGAGGTGCCCCGGAGCAGGATCCGTATTCGGATCATGACTCGGGTGGAGCACATCATCGCCAGGACCGAAGAAGAAAGGGCGGTGCTTGATAAGCTCCAGAACCGCGTCTTCAGCCACGCTAAGTACTTCGACGCCATGCTGATAATCTAGACCGGTCTCGGGGGAGAGATGGAACGGGCATTCAACAATGCTGGATGGCAAAACTTCCACCCCATCTCAGAAATAGGTTCGCATTTTCTCACTATGGAGTTTCTAATGAGTTTGAAAGTTGAGGTTCTTCCCAATGAGACGAACATTCGTTTTCGGTTTTTCAATGAGGATTTTATCTTGAGTCCGAAACAGCTCAGTGAGGCTCTTGGTTTCCACAAGAGATGCATCATTGACGCAAATCTTTTGGTGACTAACCACCGGTACAATCGTGCCCAATGGTGGGATAGCATCACGAGTGAGCCTCTCTCTGGGAAAAACAGCATCACTTCCATCCATAATCCCACGCTTCGCTTTTTGGCAAAGTGGATCGCCATGGTGGTTCACCCGCGCGCTGATTTGCGTCTTTGCCTTTTGCCTAACTTGGAGTGCCTTTATGCCATGGTGAAGAAAATTCGTTTCTCGCCTGTCGTGAGCATGCTCGATGACTGACAGAGGTTAGTCACTGGCCGAGCCACGATTGACATAACCTCGCTGGTCACTCGCATTGCCACCCATGTTGGTGCTTTGCAGGGCCCTCAAGTTTCCTTACTACCCACTTCACAAGAGTATCAGTTTTGCATCGGTTTATATCATTTTACCCAGGGTCACTTGATTCGTGAAGGCCCTGGCCATACTCTCTTTATGTGTTACTCCGGTTTCATCGATGAAGTCGAGCTTCCATGCCCGGCTCTCTCGTTAAGATCGGTGAGGAGTCCAACCTTGCAGCTCAGGAGAAGGGAACCCGCTCGCCACAGTGTCATAGAACCCATGACACGTGGCAGGCGCGCCAGGCACGATAGCGAAGCCGGAACATCTATCGCACCTCAACCCGAGTACCACCAGCAGCAGCAGCACGAGTATTACCAGCAGCAGCAGACCGGACCTACTACCCATATGAAGTTCGACGAGATGTTCGACTACTACCAGGAGACGGGACGTGGACCGCAAGTCGGACCATCTGCGTCCGCCAGGTATGACTACGAGAACCCGATCGCTCGGGGAATCTCGGAGATCAGTGCCAGGTTGGACACGGTGAGTTTACAGTAGCAGCAGATCAGCGACAACCTCGCACACAACACCGACCTCACCCAGCAGAACTGGGGGATGACCAAATCCCTCTAGACCGACCTCGGCGGCTTCTTCAACTATATGCATTACGATCCCGACCAGTACTACCAGTAAGCTTCAGTTGAAGCTTGGGGGAGTCCTGGTAAGTCGAAAGTACTCCCGTTGCCTTACCTTGCCTTGCCTTGATAATAATAATAAAAAACAACAAAAATAATAATCATAAAAATAAATGTTGAATAAAAAGCTCCTTATGTATGGAAGTATGGTTGATAACTTTGGGAATGATGAAAGGTTGCTCTGTTTATGCCCTCTAAGTGCCTCGTGCTTAATCCTTTACTTTTCAAGTATTTGAGTTCGTTGGCATTCAAGGATCCATCATGATTAACTGTGGGAGTAGAGCACATGTTCATTGCCTAAGTTGTTGTGAGTTTAGATATGGTTTGCTTTCGGAGTATAACTGTATGCTTAGTAAGCAACCTCTCGAAGTTTTCATAAAAATGTTACATGGTAAATCTTCCCCGACGGTTTAAAAATATCCTATCCAGAGCCTAAACATTTATACCTTACGAGCTACCATATGCTATCTTGAGTTACTTTGAGTCTTGTCGAATGGTGAAGTCCGCTTGCAGAAGACACTTGTCATCTACCGGTCTTTCCCATCATACATCCACCTCATCGACAGCCTCAAATGTCCGACTAATCAATTTCCCGCTCCGGGGTTGATGTCCACCGTCGTTGACATACACTCGCAACACCAAGCTCATCCCAAAGGTCCTCAATTACTCCATACAAAGTTAGAATCCTCTCTGTTACCAAAGGAGAAAAGAGATGCACTAAAAAAGAAGAAGAAGATGGAGACAAATGCTCCATCCAAAAAAAAGGGCATCTCAAAATCAAGAGAGAAAGAGAGCAAGGAGTTCAAAGAACTTTTGAGCATAAACACCTTCACCCTTTCCACTTGAAAACCCATGAATCCCAAAGATCGGAATTTGACGAGTGCCATCGCTCGCGAACCACTCTTCGACTTGACAACAGAAGTAATCAAGGTATGCCACTCTTACCCTACCTATACCTCCACTTCAGCCTTAGAGTAGGGAAGGTTGGTCACACTTGACTAAAAGTGAGGATTAAACACCTTGACTGACTCGAGAGTACCATCGGGGAATGATTTAAACCATCTTTTGCAAAAATTTATATCTTCGAGATGGAACCTTAAAAGCTGCAGGAAATACTTTGAGAATTACCGTTCAGGCTCTCAACAGCCCAAGATGTGAACCGTGCAGCCCCACGTTGAACCATGGTATGAGTTCTCTTTTATGCCAACTTATTCAAATGATTTGTTGAAGTTTTGGCTTGAGCACAAGGTACCTAAACGGTATACACATTGAAGCAACTCCTGACCCACCGAACCTAGAGATTTAACCTTGCTCGAGGACGAGCAAGAGTCTAAGCTTGGGGGCGTGTTGACGGCCATATAACCTAGTATTGACCGTCAACATTTCGGTAAAATGAGGATGATCATACCATGTTCCATACATAAATGTGTTTTTACTAATCAATTCCACAAGTTTTGGATGAGTTGTGATTGCAGGATGAAACAGGTGAAACAAGGGCCAAACCTGGCACAGAGCCAGGCCGGTCGGCCGGCCTAGCCCAGGCCGACCGTCCTCCCCTGGCCAGGTCTGGCCACGCCACTGATCCACAAGCTCATGCAAATATACTAGATGATCAAGAGACGTGCAATCAATGTCGGTTTGATCCAAGGACCTGAAAGGCCTAGAGTGGAATGAACATGGATTGAAGGGCCCACAAACCTCGGATTCTTGGACAGCCTCAACTGAACGCAACCGTTACCGACCTCAGGAAGCAATCAGGAGCGTCCACGACGAAGGCGGTGGCCAGGGGAGCCAGGTGTAGGCCGATCGGCCTACACCAGGCCGGCGGACCCCTTGCTGCTTCCTCACGCGACCATCTTCGGCGTGGAAGTTAAGCAGGTCGTTGGCGTGACGGTTAAGCTGGCTACCGACCTTGGGAGGCTATAAAAGGCCACATCATCTTCACCCCAAGACACACACCACACTTCTCAAGTTCATACTTGAAGGGAGCTCTTGTATCTTTTCCATTTCTTAGATTAGGATTAGAGTTAGGAGTAGAGTCGAGCTTAGCTCGGATCTTCGGAATCTTGGAGTTCTGATAAAGCTCTTGTATCCTTTCCTTCATTTGAAGAGTTTATCAAAACAATTACTTTCTTATTTCAGAGCTTAAGTTTATCTTTTATATTTATCTCTTGCTCTTCTTTTTAGAGTAAAGATCTTGCTCTCTTTAGAGCTAAAGTTTTGTCCCCCTTTAGTCTTAGTGTAGAGTTTAGTTTAGCTCTACCGGGTTTCATCTCACGGGTTTGCTCGCCTTGACCGGGCCGTAAGACGCCTTAGGGAAGACGGGGATTTCTCTTGACAGGCCTCAAGAGAAATCTTAATCTTCGAGTGCAGACGTGGTGTCTGGCTTGTTGATTAACTAGGAAGTGTGTTGCACCCCACGGAACAGCAGTGGTAGGCGGCAGGTGGTGACAGCCCTATCCGTCCTTCGGAGTCCACCACGTTCGGGTGTATTCATAACAGTAGTGCTGAGCCCGAGAACCCCCTCTCTCACCCCATTCTGAGGTTCTCCCGTTCTAGCCGTCGAAGCGAGCTCTGTTCCCGGTATCTAAGCTAGAGTCTAGGCTAAGGTTAGAGTGCCTTTTGCTCTGAGTTAGGAAGTGTCTAGGTCCGGTCTCTCCCAACATCTTTCCTTTTCTTTAGAATTAGGTGCTCCTGTGTGTCGCTAGGTCTTTTAGACCTTCTATCCGGTCATTTACTTGACCATTATCTCCAAACCTAGAGTTTGTGCCCCTGGGTTTGTGGCTTGATATTTCTGGCAAGATATATCATTTCATTCTTCAATACACTTTAACCATTCTGCTTCCCTGCGAAATATAAATACGATACCCTGGGATAACTCCCTAGGTGAAGTGCTACAACGAGATATATTCTGTGCGCTTGCAGAATCCATTTTGCATACAACGACATATATCTTCGCGCTCTTGAAGCGTTGCTAAAATGTGACGCTAAGGAGTGCGAACACTCGTGTCGATCGAGGTGCTGCCGAAGATTACGGACGAGGTCAAGCCGGAATGGATTGCTCCACCGCAGTCGCACAGGGAGCCGGGGCCGCCGCCAAGCTATGTCGTCAGCCTGGCGCGCCTACACGAGCGGGGATTCGGTTCCCCCCAGGGAAGTTCATCCGCGCGCTCTGATTCCACTACGGGGTAGAGCTTCACAACTTCGCTCTCAATGCCATCTCGCAGGCGGCGACCTTCGTGGGCATGTGTGAAGGATTCCTGGGGATCCCGACGCACTTGGAGCTCTGGCTCCACCTCTTTCGAGGTGAGCTCCACACCGTCGCTGAGTCGAAGGGGGTGCGGAAACTCGTCCGCGTCGGCGGCCTCATGCTCCAGGTACGCGAGGGGAAGAAAGATTTCTACATCCCCACCACCATGACGTCCAACAATCAGGATTGGGACAAGGGGTGGTTCTACCTGCGGAACAACGGCGATTTCCTCCCGGCGTACACCGGCAAGATCTTGCGGGAGAAGCCAGACTCTTGGCACTATGGTATGACGCCAAGGGAACGCCAAGAGAAGTTCGTCGTCTATACGTATGCATTGCAGTCCTTGGCAAAGCGGGGGCTAACCGCCGCGGCCGTTATCGCGAACTTCCATCGCCAGCGGGTGCTTCCTCTCATGGAGAGGAGGCTTCCCATCTACGAGCTGGGGCCGGACGCGCCCTTCGAGGGTTCGAGGATGTTGGGAAAGCTGCTCCCCCTCGAACAGACGGCTCAGAGGGTTGTTGGCACTCCTTAGCGTCACGTTTTAGCAACGCTTAAGTGCGCAAAGATATATGTCGTTGTATGCAAAATTAGTTATGCAAGCGCACAGAATATATCTCGTTGTAGCACTTCACCTCGGGAGTAACCCCAGGGTATCGTATTTATATTTCCGCAGGAAAGCAGATGGTTAAAGTGTATTGAAGAATGAAATGATATATCTTGACAGAAATATCAAGCCACAAACC
Organism: Urochloa ruziziensis; assembly: GCA_015476505.1. Taxonomy (NCBI): domain Eukaryota; kingdom Viridiplantae; phylum Streptophyta; class Magnoliopsida; order Poales; family Poaceae; genus Urochloa; species Urochloa ruziziensis. Next base: position 27,608 of record WEIB01000475.1, read on the forward strand.
CAGGGGGACAAACTCTAGGTTTGCGGGGATAATGGTCAAATGAATGACCGGATAGAAGGTCTAGAAGGCCAACGACACACGGAGCACCTATTTCTAAAGAAAAGGAAAGACGTTGGGAGAGACCGGACCTAGACACTTCCTAACTCAGAGCAAAAGACACTCTAGCCTTGGTCTAGACTCTAACTTAGATACTGGGAACAGAGCTCGCTTCGACGGCTAGAACGGGAGAACCTCAGAACGGGGTGAGAGAGGGGTTTTCCGGGCTCAGCACTACTGTTATGAATACACCCAAACGTGGTGGACTACGAAGGACGGACAGGGCTGTCACCACATGCCGCCAACCACTGCAGTTCCGTGGGGTGCAACACACATCCTAGTTAATGAACAAGCCAGACACCACGTCTGCACTCGATGATTAAGATTTCTCTTGAGGCCTGTCAAGAGAAATCCCCGTCTTCCCTAAGGCGTCTTACGGCCCGGTCAAGGCGAGCAAACCCGCGAGATAAAGCCCGGTAGAGCTAAACTAAACTCTAAACTAAAACTAAAGGGGATAGAACTTTGCTCTAAAGAGAGCAAGATCTTTACTCTAAATTTAAAAGAAGAGCAAGACAAAAAGATAAAAGATAAACTTAAACTCTGAAGTAAGAAAGTAATTGTATTAATAAACTCTTCAAAAGAAGGAAAAGATACAAGAGCTTTACCAGAACTCCAAAGACTCCGAAGATCCGAGCTAAGCTCGACTCGACCCGACCCTACTCCCAACTCTAATCCTAATCTAAGAAATGAAAAAGATACAAGGACTCCCTTCAAGTAGAGACTTGAGTAATGTAGTGTGTCTCTTCCCAAGGTGGATGAGCTGTCTTTTATAGCCTCAGGGGGTGGATGCCAGCGTCATTAGCAGGACAAGGACCTGCTTAAGCTTCACGCGAAGGAGGAGACGTCGCGGCCACGGAAGGAGGTCGGTCGGCCTCATCTAGGCCGGCCGGCCTGGTCCTGGTGCCACTTGGCACCGACCTTTGCAGGAACGGCCCTGATGCTCTCCTGAAGTCGGTTTTAGTTGCGTTTAGTTGAAGCTTGTCCGAGAATCTTAGGATGTGGGCCCTTCAATCCATGTGCTTCCCACTCTAGGCCTTCCGGGTCCTTGGATCAAATCGACGTTGATTGCACGTCTCCTAGTCATCTTGGGTGCTTAGCATATGTTGTGGATCAGTGACGGGGCCAGACATGGCCAGAGGAGGCCGGTCGACCTGGCCTAGGCCGGCCGGCCTGGCTCTGAGCCAGATTTGGCCCTGGTTTCTCCTGATTTGTCCTACAAGCATAACTCATCCAAAACTTGTGGAATTCGTCAGTGAAAGCACTTTTAGAATATGGTATGATCATCCTCATTTTACCGAAATGTTGACGGTCACTACGAGGTTATAATGGCCGTCAACAAGGGCGAGGCGAGCGGTGGAGTGCTCCAAGATGGAGTGCTCTGACGCGGCCTTGTGGAGTGTCAAGATGCGCCCCGAAGAGGGCTATCTTCAATTTGTGAGTTCTTTCCCCGCTTTCCTTCCTCCTTTTCGATGTCTTGATGTAACCTGGTCGTCCATTCTCAAATCATCTCGCGTTGCCAGGGGCTGTCCCGTAAGTGATATTCGTCGTTACCTCCCCTTCGCGAGGTCCGCGAGACTAACCGTCGCCTTGCCGAGCAGCAAAAGGCGCGGAAAGACGCGAAGAAGGAGATGAGCTTGAGGAAGCGGCTGCGGAAGGACAAGCACGAGAAGGAAAACCGGATGCGTGCAAGGGACGGTCTTTCCTCTCCCCTACCTGGCGTGCCACTGTCGGTGTTCGAACCCACGGGGAGGGCCGAACTCTAGCCGAAATGCACTGTGTCCCGTCTCTCCATGGTCGGTGCAAGGTATAACACAATGACACGATGATTTTATCCTGGTTCCGACGCGGGGTCGTACGTCCAGCAGATTATGCATGAGCATTGTATTAACTTGCACCGCGGTGCTCGTAGTAGGGGGCACTACAAGCAAGGCGGGAGAGGAGGTGAGGCCTCCAAGTCCCTGGGTGTCGAACGGTGGTGTGGCTAAGGGCGATGACAGGGTGTGTGAGCGAGTGCGGGGATGAGTATGAGCGTGTCCCCGTCCCGGGGGGGCTGCCTCCCCCTTTTATAGGCCAAGGAGGGGCACTAACAAAGGACGACGTACAATAGATTCTACAGTAGTTGCGTACGACGAGGCGTGGCGCCGAGCGTGGCAGTCGTCATTGCACATCCCCTCAACTGTGCAGAGTGGCTTAGCGTCCTTGGCTCCAGTAGGCGGCGTGGCGATCCTTGTGGATGACGTATGCAGCTTATCCTCCCGCTTCGACGGTTCGCACCGCCTATCGTCGTCTTTGGTGGCAAGCCGTAAACCCCTTCGAGGGCTTCCCAGGGGCTTCCCATGCCTGCTCGAGGGCCTCCATGCCGGGTTAGGCAGCACAGGGGGGCGCAACAGTACCAGCCTGTCCGCACAGTGCTGCGCACGCCTGCACAGTGGCGGGGATGGCGACACAGTGACGGGAGTTGGCGGATATGACCGGGGATGGCGAGGGACTCCGCTTTTGACTTCCATGTCCCGTTGCAGTCCCGGAGCATTAAATGTCTTTGTCCGCGGGACAGCTGAGCATGCTTCGCGGGCCTCGTCGTCGAGGGGTAGTCTCGAGCGAGGCGAGGACGTATCGTCGAGGGGTTCTCCTGGCCTCGATCGAGGTGGAGTTTCTTGCACCCTCGAGGGGTGATCTTTATGCTCGAGCGAGGCCAAGGTGGTGCCAGCGCCCAGCGTGTCTGACACTTGTCTTCTGATTTAGTTATTTCGAACGGGTTTCGGAGTGATTAACATGCGGTATTAAGGACCCCTTTATGGTTGACACCAACAGTTACCAGATGCCTAGACAATAGTGCTCAGTTGCCAGACGGCAGACAATGCATGAAGTCATCGGCTGCACGTGCATGCTTGAGCTTCTTGTACTCCATTGAGCAGGGGCTGCGAGAGTACATTTGTAAACTGTAAGTCATTATTAAACAGAGAGACCAAATGCTATTCTAGAGTGCTAATTCAGAGAACTGCAAAAGGAGAGTAAAACTCAGATCTTTCACATGCCTCAGTTCATTTGCCACAGGATCTAATTGATTCATGCATAGCCTAATCAGACAACCCAGCCTAATCAGATAACTGAAGCAAGGCAGGATATACGAAATCAAGATCCCTTCATGCTTGTAGCTATCACTGGGAAAGGCACTGAACAACACATTTTCTTACAGGTAGGCCTATCATGTTTCCATTTCAGTTTTAGCTATCACAATCAGTGGTCATTCTATACTATGATGGATTCTAGCCTAGTTCTTCTGGAAAAGGTGTAAATTTTTCCTGCATAAACAATTCTACCATAATATTCTAAGATTCACCCAACCCCTAAATGATCCTCAATATTGGTAAATAATTCTTTCACGGCAGGAATTCCGTTGTAATTTTAGGAGGAAAAAAGAAATAATTTTACCTATCACAGATTTACAACACTTGTCTATGTTATTTTCATATTCTATTTCCCTTCACCAAGATCCATCAGTGAACCCTCACCACCAAGAAATAAAACATATATCCATATTAACAATAGCTTGAATCATCGCCGCAATGCTCCATGATTAATACCAACACTGGATAGGAGATTGAACTGCAGCTGTCGCATCTCCATGGATAAACCGGGGGTTGAATGTGTTTGTTACATCTCCAAGAGGAACATGATGGTCCATTACTGAAGCTGCACCCAGCCAAGCTAATGGAAAATTCCATAATTAGAACGGCAAGAAGTAAACCAATTCAACACGTTTGAAAACCCTTAATACCTCGCCTCACAATAAACTGAATGACAAACCACAACCTACAACATGGCCCTTCCTTTCTTATTGTCAAAACTATAACTTTAGCAATTGCTACTGAAGATATGTCATATTAAACATGCAATGCACTACTGAAGCATGAAAAAGGAAGAAATAATGATGCAAATTTATATACACGTTTTGCTTTATATTTTTCAAAGAGTACTACACATTTCCATTTTAGTATTATTAAATATCTACACTGTAACACTAATAAAAATATTAACAAAGGCATGCGAAAGAGTGAATGCATTTATTGTTCCTTGCTTAATTTTGATGGTAAATCTCAGCCAAAAAGGTTTTAGTTTTCTTCTCATGCAGAATGTTTTAGCATTCACATAATGCACGTAGTATATAGTAGCAAACAAAAAGTAAGGATATCTCCTTTTGCGACTGTCACCGTTGTCCTCCCTGTTTTTTGGCTGCTCCTTCCGTTATTCTTGTCATGTCTTCCACTCCGTCCCATCTTCCTCCCTTGAACAAACCAAAACAAGATCAAAACTCAGTACCAAAACAACCGAATGAGCTGAACAGCGAGGGGGGGGACCAAAGCTTCTCATGTACCCAAGTGTTGATCATTGCTTCCTCGACTTTCCCTCACCACCCATCGTCACCATACACCACCGACCAATGCACTGCTAGTTAATCAATCAATCTTGACCGAAACAAATCACAATGGATTTTCAATGCCATAACCATAGCCTCACCATGGAATTTGCAGGCTAGCTCCGTCCACATTTGTTTCTTATATCTTTTTGCTAATAGTACACTCAATTACAGTGTTACTTATGTCAAGATTTCTAATAAACATTTTTTCATGCTGTTGCACTCAAGATTTCTACTATCAAAACATTGGCATTCACAATGAATAAATTATAAACATTATAATTCTCAATTGATATACAACAAGAAAGTCATCATGTAGGCTAAGGAGTTGCAGATGTGAAATAACACGTGCCTGTGACATACATGTGGAAAATCTGATAGAAATTAATCTCAACTATCTGACAAGAAGCTAAGGATTGATTAAATTAGTTCCAATTGATGTGAAGAAATCATGTAACATAATCGGAACCTATCTAAGCTGAGAAACATCAGAACCATAGATAATGCAGTCAAAACAATCACTGTAATATGCACCCATTATTATTACGATGTAAAATATGTTTCAATTCGTTTCTAGGCTCTAAATTTTACAATGAACTATAAAGAAAATGTACGAGGCTAGTTTTTGCAATTCAAACATGGGTCACATACAAATTATGATAGTAGCAGGTCCTTAAATCCAAGGTTGCCAGGTAATTAAGCAGGGATCTATTCAATTGAAAAAATAAAATGAAAATACCTTTATAATTGGACGGAGCAATCCACGAAGAGAAGCCACCACTGCAGAAGGCCTATGAGGCCTTCGATCCCATGGCGGACGGAGAAGCCACCGCCGCACATGCATCCGAGGCCGCAGATCAGAAGGGAAGCAACAAATCAATCGAGAATATAGACCAAGCTGCCGGCGTCCACCTTCCCCCTCCTTGGCGGACCTCCACCTGCAAAGCACAGAGGGTTAGAGACGGGATGGACAGGAGGAGGGCGCGCTCGATGGGAGGAGGAGGCCACAACATCGATGGACAGGAGGAGGGCGCGCTCGATGGGATGAGGAGGCGACGACGGTGATGAATAGGAGGGTGCGCCGGAGATGGAGGTGTGTGAGGGACGCGGATCGAGATAAAAGGGAAGGGAAGGGGCAGGGACAAAAAAAGGGAAAGGCACCGGACAAGAGAGGCGTGATTGACGGAAAAAGTTTGGGTACGCGCAGGTGGATAAGGCCACCCGCAATGGGTCACCATGAGCCTTCTATAACAAAGACACATCAGCATTTCAGAATAAAAAAAACAAGAAGATGAAGCTAACGTCGCTACATGTAGCGATGGCCGCCAGCACAAGGTTCAAGTGTTCAACACCGAGCGGGCCCAGGCCACCACCCACGTGAGTTACTGAGTTCCTGATCCATGGGGTCTACGACTGTGTAGGAGATGTGTTATAGGGAATCCGTTGTCTACAGCTGACGTGGATGAAGTTATAGAAAGTTGCTCACTATAATTGTTGCGGGTGTCCTAAGGCTGTCTGCACTGGTATCTGTAAACCCGCACGATAAGTGCCACATCCGCATTTTACCGTGCCATGTACAGGTTTTGGCTCCGCAGTGAGGCACTGTAATCGGGACCATCCCGATCCGGCGTCCTCCCGGCAAAGCAAGCGGGTGTGGAGGAGGCACGGTACGTGCCACCTCGGCGCGGGACCCGCCACCCGCGCGCCTCCCCCAACGACCCGGACGGAGAGAGACTGGAACTCTGGAAGGTGCGCGAGGCGGCGGAGCTCTGCTTCCCTGCCGCGGTGAAGAAGCTGCGACGAGGCCGGCGGAGAAGAAGAAGCCGCGCGCACCCGCCGCCGCGCCAGTCGCGAGGTGTGCTGTAACACCCTAAAATGCCTTTGTAAAATTTCTAGTAATTAAATTGTATTTATCCAATTGCTCATAAAAATCATAGGGAAATAAAACTTTTTCGGAGAAATTAAAATCAAATATAAGGTTTAGGAACATGTATGTTGCATTCATGCTGCTGCACAATTTTTGGTTGCTTGGGTTGTTTTGTTTCTCTTTTTTGTTTTTCTTCTTTTTCCTCAAAGTCCATCTTTGCCCCCTGCACTTTTTCCCCCTTCCCTTCCTTCTCCTTCCCGCGCACGCAGCCCGCTCCGCAACCGGGCCGGCCCAGCGCCCCGCCGCAGCCGCGCCTCCCCGCCTCCCTTCCCACCTGGGCCGCTGGCCCAATAGCCGCGCGCGCATCCGGCCCAGCGCCCCGCCGCAGCAGCGCCTCCCACCTGGGCCGCTGGCCTAGTAGCCGCGCGCGCGCGCCGTTCCGGCTTCCGGCGCCAACGGTCGCCGACAGGCGGGCCCCGCCTGTCAGCCCCGTCCCCGCCCGCGGCCGCCGCCCGCGATCACCGCCGCAGCCGCCGCCGCCTGACATTGAAGGCAGGGGCGTACCCCGCGGCCGCCGCGCCCCCTTCCCCCTTTATAAACCCGTCGCCGCGAGCCCCGCCCCCTTTTCCACCCCTCTGCGCTCGCCCTAGCCCTCTCCCTCGCCCTCCGCGCTAGCGCCGCCGCCCGCCCGACCGAGCCGCAGCGCCGCCGCTCGCCGCCGACGCCCCGAAGCTCGCCGTCGACGCCTCCATCGTCACCGCGGTGAGCTGCTCGACATCCCCGTGCCCTCCGCGTCGACCCCCGCGAGCCGCAGCGCTCACGCGAGCAACCACGGCCCCGCCGGCCATGGCGCCGCCGCACGCCGGCGACCGCCGCCGCCCGCCGTCGCCCGCAGCCCCTCCCCGCCGCTGGATCCGGCCGCAACGGCCTGGATTAAATCCAGCCGAAGCGGTATGCGGCCGGCGCATCGTGGGCCATGGACCGTGGCCGCCGCCGTGGTCCACGGGCCGGTCCACGGCACAGTGCGCCGCGCCGGCCCCGCCCCCCTGCTGACGCCAGCAGACGGCGTCGGGCTGACGCCAGCCGAGCGTCAGCCGGCCGTCAGCCGCCCCGCCGCCGTCAGCCGTTTTGCGCTAAGGCCCCCGAGTTTCCTCTGTTTCACGCATAGGTCCAACGCAGTTTTAGTTTTCTCGCAGTTTAGTCCTTTTTATCGCGTTTAGGCCCTGGTAGTTCCTGTTTCCTTGCCAGCAAGTCCCTGTGGCTTGTTTTTAGCGCAGTTTTCGCGTTATAGCTCCGATTCGAGTGATTCTTGCGCTCTTGTGTTCGTAGCGAAGTGTAGAATAGTTTTGTAACCTTCTTTTACCTTTTTGCTACTGTTTGGCGTACTGTTCTAATAGAATATCATTGCTTGCATGTACTGGTTTGTATGGATGCTTGTATGGTGAATCGTGTGGCAGCCGGTGAGCCGTTCGAGCCCGCCCCGTTCGAGTTCGCGTACGACCAGGGCTACGAGGAGCAGGACCCGCAGCAGCAACCCTTCGAGGAAGGCAAGTGTAACGTGGAAATTCCTTGCAACCTATTCACCTTTACTCAATCATTCATATTTGTATGTGTTTAACTTGATAAGCCTTAAGGTTGTACCTAGCTACTTTTATCCTGTCCTTGTTATACCCCGGGTTCATGCATTATGGGTAGTCTTTGCTAAGCGCAGCTACTGTCACCTTTACTTAAGTGTTAATATTGATTTAAAGGTTCACTTCAACATGATGGTAAAACTTGCTCTTTAGCAACTTGGCTCAAGGAGCTAGAGCAAGTGATGTGTGCTTTGTTCTAGCGTCTCTCCGTAAGGTCCGGTTCGGAAAGCGGCAACCCAGGAACCAGTCGCCACCGCCGGAACTATTATGGCTCTGGTCTTGGTCAAGTAGCTCGTACGTCTCTAGCTCGCCAGTGGTTACCGAAAGGCGTACGTGGGGAACTGCAGTTCAAGCATGGACTTGATCCATCGAGGACGGTCTCACCTGCGCTCTGAGATCCGTTGGCTATGTCTCGTTAGGCACAGTCCCGTGTTGGGGGTGTCCACGTTCGCGCCCTGGATACCCCACACGTCGCACTTGATGGACTCACGTTGCGCCCTGAGGTCCGCGCTCTGGATGCCATTGACCCCCCTCACGTTGCGCCCTGAGCGACGGTCGATCTCGATGCCTTGGGGCCATGCGCTGCAAGTTGGACCAAAACGGCTACTGTGCTTGTTAGGGTGTCTTGTGAAAAACCTTGTAGAGTCCCTATGCACTCACACCTCGGAAGTGTGGTACGTGCGTGGTTGGGTTGAAAGCTCCTTGAGCTTTTACGCTAACGGTTGGGTAAAGGGCGAAACCTCTGCAGAGTGTAAATCTATCATGATAGCCGTGCTCACGGTCACGAGCGGTCTGGATCCTTTCTGATTAGTGGCTCTCATAATGAATATGATGTTTGTTCCTGTAATTATACTTACACTCTATTCATGGGTTTACAACCGGGAGTTGCTCACACATGTAGTAAGTTGGATAATGATAAAATGAACCAACTAAAAATGCTAAATGCAGTTCAACCGTGTCAAGCCCTTTTAAGCCTTTCATACCTCTATGTTACACTTGCTAAGTATGATGGAATACTTACACTTGTCAACGATCAACAAATCCTGGACGGGTAACAGATGGAGAAGCAGTGAATGACGCCGCCCTCGCGGACTTTCCGGAGGATCTTCCGTACTTCTGAGCTGGGGTCAACCAGTCGGCGTCCCTGTGGAGCACGGCGCCTTTTAGTTTCCCTTTTCGTGAGAGAGTTGAATAAATAGACTTCCGCTGTGACGTTGTGTAAGACTATGTCTTTGCTTTGTACTCTGATGTAAACCTTTTAATTCGAGCATGTGTTCTCTGTTTTTACCATATTTGTATCGCTATATGTGTTCGTGGACTTCTGGGCACACATATGGCCGCATTCGGTTTTTGTATAAATCGGGTGTGACAGATTGGTATCAGAGCCGTGCTGACTGTAGGACCGCAGCCTAGATAGAACGGACGATTAGATTTTATTTATCCTTGCTCCTCTATCTATTTTAGTTTATTTTATTTGATTTAAGCTAAAATGCACTGTTTTATCTTATTTTCTTTGAATGATGTTATTTGCTATCTTTGGTTTATTTTATTTAATTTAGTTAAAATGCATTGTTTTATCTTAGTATTTGAAATGTTGCTATCCGCTGTCTTGTTTTGCTTTATCTAAATTCTGATAAAAAAGGATGTTCTTTCCAGCTTGTCTTACCTATTTAGCTTTATTCCAAAATGATGTTCCGTCTTGTTTTATTTAAAATCCTTTATATAAAAAGATGTCCTGTTTTTGCTTTACTGGTTTTAATTGTATTTAAATGGTGTTGTTTTCTTTATTGTGAAAATATTAACTCTTTTGTTTCTACCTGTTTCCTCCCTTGCTATAGATGGCCCGCACGAAGTTGACCGCGCGCAAGAGGATGTGTGGTTACCTTCCGCCTCGTGTCAGTGAGGCCATGCTCGCTGTTATCCGCCCCCAGGACGCCTACGAGCAGTGGGAGAGGAGACGGGAGCAGGCCTTGGAGCAGCTCCAGAGGGAGGTTGAGGTGCAGCAAGCAGGAGCAGTCAGAGGAGAAGGAGGACCCGAGGAAGTGGAGATGATGGAATGTGAGCAGTGGCAGCATCAGGAGGCTCCAGCAGGAGAGCAGGAGCCCAGCTGGTCAGCAGGTGCCCCAGGAGGAGATGGATCTGTGATGATCCAGTGGACTCAGATGACTCGGAGTGATAGACGATGGTGAGCAGCCACGCCGCCACCTTCTCCACCAGCA